>WNWK01008223.1:0-86405 GCA_009830355.1 Cherax destructor | reverse complement strand
CCTCATCTAAAGCCAAGTAGTCTGCTGGTGTTTACTTTATTGTTGGCCAATGATATTGTTATGCACAGTAGATGTACTTTAGCTAGGTCAACGATCTACGATACACCACTATGATGCTGTTTAGGTGAGTGTAGGTCATGATGATTTAGCTGTCTGTACTCTATCTCTTCTCCTGAGTGATCACTTGTTTAACTACCCATACAGTCCACTTAAATTTAACCTTATATAATTATAATACATGATCTTCTCAGATTTATTTATACTGGTCCAGAGTGCTGTGAGATAACGAGAATATTGAAGGTACCCTCGGTGCGGCCAGGAGCGGGTAAAGTTCTCACATACCTTAAAAGGGAATGACTGCGGTAAAATTATACGAGTCTGTCATCTCCCTAGGAGTTTGTTTATTGCTAGTGGCGGTGTCCCAGATAGACTTCTCTCTCACAATTCCCCACAGATATGTTCAACTTATATTCAAACTTTAAAACTTGATAAGCAACTTTACTTATTTTATAAATTATCAACCATAACTTTTTATTATTTTATTATTACTATTGCTTTAATTTGTTTAATCTGATTTAATTAATTTTATAATGAAGACAAAAGTACAAAACTATGTTCAAATTTCATAGCTTAAATACTCACCTTTACTCATTGTATACTATCTACAATAATTCTTACAATCTAGTTTTAAGTTAATTTTAAGTCTGCCCAAAATGCCCTGCATACTAGGGGCTTTTGGCATGTACACCTCATGTAATCTCAATAACCAAATGTAATTCTTTGTATCATGTCCAAATAAAAATTATTATTATTATTATTATTATTATTATCCAACAAAATAAGCAAACTCTTGGATGTCACTCCCCCTAGACTCTGGCTGGGTTCCCAATGTAAACCCAAATAAATGTAAATTTTGCCTGATGGACAGTTGTCACACCTTGCGTCATTATGTGCTGGATTGCGATAAAATTAATGAATTCAGAGCCAACTCACCCATAAATGTCAAAGTGGTATATTACCAACCATTCTGGAAAAATACCATGCCTTTGCCCACTGTAAATAACACAACCACTTATTTTTTTTATTACTGGTATACCTTGCTAAAATATAAGGGAATGTTTTTGTATTTTTTGTGACCTAATCAATGTCAGCATAAATACTCATTACGATTGTAACCAGATATAAACATGTAAATAGTTCATTACCACTGTAACTTGTTTAGCTATCAGAACTTTGCGGCCGTCCCTGGACCCATTATGTGCCTCTGTAATATTTTGACTACCATCCACACCATGGGTATGAAGAGCATAATAAAGATATTAAATTAACTTATAGTTTTTGTTCTAAAACACAATGAGTTTGAAAGTTATAGTAAATCTTTTATAATAGTGTTGTGTAACAACTGTTACATTACTCTGTAAATAACCAATTCATAATCATTATTTGTAATAATTGACTTTCTTTGTATTATATACTCGTGTCAGGACTTAAGAACAAAGAAACATTAAATAATTTTCTTTTCACAGACTGGGGTTATGTACTATATTACTTACTCTATTGGTAATATAACTACATACACGATTACAATTTGTTGATTTTTATTATAAATATCCAGTAACACTGAAATAAAGCCATTTTTAGACCTAGCGGTCGATAGTGCATCTCTTCTCGAGTTTATATATATTTATTTTTCCTGCATGAATGTGAAAATCCTATTTATGGGACTTTAAAAGCCCATTGCGTCCGCCTTGCCACAATTAACAGTGACCAGAGTTTTGTCTTTCGCGATCTCACTGAGAAGTTCACTCGCTGATTTGCTTTATTTATAAGGATAAATGTTAAATTATTGAAGGTTAGAGTGGTAGATGGCAGGTTATGTGTGTGTGTGCGTGTGAGCGCTGCTCACACTCTTCACTAGAGAGCCTTCACATCTAGCACTTCTGTATCACCCTCCACCATATTTCCATTATCTACGACATTCTTTCTACATTTTTAAGGCGAGTGTGTGTGGGGAGAGTAGCGGCTTGTCTGCCTGAGGTGCTGGTCACTCAATTTTGGCATGTCCTTGCTGGTGTTTGTTATTATTTTATGTTTCTATCGTGACAGTGCTACTTCTGATCTGTCAAAGTGTCTGGTACAAACCCTGCGAGTGATGATTTAGGTTTTTTTTCTTAGGATTCCTACACAAAGTAATTTTTTTTATGATTGCCTTATACTATAGTAATTTAATAAAAATTAACCTGTGGTAACCCAATATAGGTAATCAATATGACATTTACATTTTGGTTTTAAGGACTCCAGTGGAAATAAGTCACTTTGACTTTTTTTGGGTTATCCTAGTAATTTATATTATGAAAATGAGACACTTGTGCTACATTTGGGTATCTTTATTCTGGACGTGTTTGAGCCTGGAGTCGATGTGTTCAGTCCATCAGTCTTGAAAATATTGTCAAGATTGATGGACTGAACACTTAAGACTCCAGGCAGCTGAGTAACTGATTACCTCAAATTTCTTCTCATCATTCACTTTTCTCTGCACTGGACTGAAGAAGCCACTGCATAGCGAAATGTTTATAGAATATAGATACCGAAATGTTGTACAAATCTCATTTATCAATTTGTTGGTTTTGTAAACCATTTATTTACAATTTACACTATTATATGATAATTTTACTTGTGTACCTGTGCCTAGATAAACTTTCTAGTCCTTGTAGTATTGTTTGGCTACTCGGCAGAACTCTGGCGATAGTTTACACTTTTCATTGCATACAACCTATGTATTTCATGGGATAAGTAAATATTTCTTGTGCAGATTTTTATTTTGGGAGATATTTACAAATATCGGTTAGGTTACTTTAGGTACAGTCGACCCCCGGTTTTCGTGATTTTTTTGTTCCAGAATGCTGTTCCAGAATGCTGTTCAAGTGCCATTACCAAACGAATTTATCCCCATAAGGAATAATGTAAAGTAGACTAGTCCTTTTAGACCCCCAAAAATACACTTACAAAAGCATTTAAAAAAATACACTTACATAAAAGGGCGAGTTTAGAGCAGGACGAACACCGGGGGTCCACTGTATTTAATTAAGGTTAGGTAAATTTAAATTACAGTACGTACATTGTTTGGTTAAATTATGTAACCTAATCTGAAAATGCCACCTGACTTCATATTAGTGGGTCAAGCGTGAGACACCTCAGTATGCCTCACAACCTAAATAAATGTATCAGTTTTCGTTATAACTCCCAAAATAACAATTTGCACAACAAATGACTATTTAATACATGATGTACATACCAGGAGGGTATAGGTTGTATGTATTGAAAAGTGTAAAATAATGATCAAATTCCACCGATTAGTTATCGGTAACTATTACCTTTTGTTTTTGTAGGTTCGTATATTATGAATCTAAAGCATTATAAATAAGCAGATACATTTTCAATTTTGTCATAATTATTAGTAAAGTGCACGAGGCTTGGTTGGTAGTGCCCTCGGTTTACACACTGAGAGACCATGAGTCATTCCTGGAATGAGTGGAACATTGGGCATGTCTCCTTACACTTGCTGTCCCTGTTTATCTAGTAATAAGTAGGTACCTGGGTGTTACATGACTGTTGTACATTGCATCCTGGGGGAAAAGATTAAAAGGACCCCAATGGAAATAAGATGGACAGCCCTTGATAACACTCTTTCTTGGGTTATCCTGAGTAGTTAACCCTCCAGGTTAAAAATTCAAACAAAATTTTGTTTTGACCGATTTTAAAATTGTCAGAATCGGTGAAATATTTTGTTTAGTTGTTTCGAAAGATAGTTCTGTTCTATATGGTACTTCCTCAGTTTCACCATATAGAACAGAACTATCTTTCAAAACAACTAAACAAAATATTTCACCGATTCTGACAATTTTAAAATCGGTCAAGACAAAATTTTGTTTTGAATTTTTAACCTGGAGGGTTAACTACCCAGGATAACCCAAGAACGAGTGTTATCAAGGGCTGTCCATCTTATTTCCATTGGGGTCCTTTTAATCTTTTCCCCCAGGATGCAACGACAACAGTCATGTAACACCAGTACCTACTTATTACTACTTATTACTTTTGTTACTAAAGATGGTTTTGTTTATTTAGAGAACATTTTGTTTGTCATGGGTATGCCATATAAAATAGATGAAATTTTTACATTCTTCTAGCCATGGTGCTGGTGAGGGTCTTGCTCTAAAGAATTGGACTTTTCCTCCCATTCCTTGGATGGAACCAGATTGCCTCCCATTCCCAAGGCACTGTATAATCCCAACAGATTTAGTGCTCTTCCACTAGTGCAATAATAGTAATTTGGCCACATGGTAGGATATCAAAAATTCTCTGTGCTTGAACAGAACCTGCTGTTAAAATATGCACAAGTTTTAACTTTTTTTCAACCCTTAGACATGTAATATACACAGACTTTGCAAAAGCTTTCGACAAGTGTGACCATGGTGTAATTGCACACAAAATGTGTGATAAAGGATTAACAGGAAAAGTTGGTAGATGGATCTATAACTTCCTGACAAATAGAACACAAAGAGTAATAGTAAACAGAGTAAAGTCCCAGGCAGCCACGGTGAAAAGCTCTGTTCCACAAGGCACAGTACTTGTTCCCATTCTATTCCTCATCCTCATTTCTGACATAGAGATGTAAGCCATAGCTCCGTGTCTTCCTTTGCGGATTTCACCCGGATTGCCATGGTAGTGACCTCCATTGAAGACACCGCAAGACTCCAAGCGGACATCAACCAAATCTTCAGATGGGCCACTCAAAACAATATGAAGTTCAACGAGAGAAATTTCAACTACAGTAATGAACACCCGAAAATCATACAATTATGTAAGTATAATATTGTAAGTGCTTTTGTAAGTGTATTTTTGGGGGTCTGAAATGGACTAACCTACTTGACATTATTTCTTAAGGGAGTAAATTCTTTCGGTAATGGCACTTGAGCAGGCTTTTGGAATGAATTTTGTTCGTTACTCGGGGGTCCACTGTACTGGATATGGAAAACTTGAGGAAATTAAAATGTATCAGGGTATACTACAAATTCTAACCATACAATAGAGCAAAATAAAAATGTGAGGGACCTGGGAGTGATAATGTCAGAAGATCTCGCCTTCAAAGACCACAACAATGTATGTACCTCATTGCTAGGAAAATGATAGGATGGATAATGAGAACCTTCAAAACTAGGGACGCCAAGCCCATGATTCTCTTCAAATCGCTTGTTCTCTCTAGGCTGGAATACTGCTGTACACTAATGGCCTCCTTCAAGGTTGGAGACATTGCAGACCTGGCGACGTACAAATTACTTTCATGGCACACATAAGTACGATAAGGCACCTAAATTACTGGGAATGGTTGAAGGTCCTTGATCTGTATTCCCTGGAATGCAGGCGAGAGAGATACATGATAATATACACTTCGAAGGTCCTGGAGGAATTGGTACCAAACCTGCACACCAAAATCACTCTCTATGAAAGCAAAAAGACTCGGGGAGATGCAACATTCTCCTGATGAAAAGCAGGGTGCCACGAGTACATTGAGAGACAACACAATAAGAGTCCGGGGCCCAAGACTGTTGAACTGCCTCCCAGCATACATAAGGGGGATTACTAATAGACCCCTGGCTGTCTTCAAGAAGGCACTGGACAGGCACCTAAAGTCAGTACCTGACCAACCGTGCTGTGGTTCGTAAGTCAGTTTGCGTGCGGCCAGCAGTAGAAGCCTGGTTGATCAGACCCTGATCCACCATGAGACCTGGTCTCAGACTGAGCTGCAGGGGTGTTGACCCCCGAAACCCTCTCCAGGTAAACTCCAGGTAGTGTGAGGTGGGTTAGCCTATTAGACTATAATAGCTTTTTTAAATTATTCTTGGGACTATCATGGTGCTTTTGGATTATCTCTGGTCAGAATACCTTTTATCACTAATATATTCCAATACATACTTAGCAGCTTGTATGTGTAAATTCTTAGAACTATGTTCAGGCCATCAAAATCCATGTTATAGTAATACGTATTTGCGTGTAAGGCTGTATTTTTGTTAATGTCCCTTAATATGTTGTCTAGTTATTTTAGTGTGATCCATTATATTTTCTTGTTTTGGATTTCTTTTTCACTTAACTTTTCAGTGCACATTTGTTAATGTTTTAATATCTTACACATTTCTGCCTTGCCTTTAACAACTGCTCCATAACCTGTGCCAATATAGAGTAAGGATTAGTCTGCCTGAAATGCTTTGCAAGGAAATAAACATTTTCATTTTTAACTTATCATTAGCCAATAATCTCAGTTATTTGCATTTTGTAAGTTAAATTTACTGTAATTTTTTTAAACTTTATTTTTTTTTTATGAATATTCTGTATTGTATTAATGATTTACAAACTTTAAGTGTTTTTGGATCAAATTTCATTTTTCAAAGTTTTACATTTGCTGCATTTGTATATTAAATTTTAATTTATTTGTACACTGGATAGTTGTCTATATGATTGCTTTAAAGATCCTAGCCTTTTCTCTTATTAGTGCAGCTTATAAATATACACTATCATATATTAAGTGAGCAATATAGCTAGGCCTAAAAAATGCATATTCATTGCATACGTTGCTTGCCTTAAAATATTTTCGTCCTTAGCTTATTATAATCAAAAAGTGATAAACCTACTAAGGTCATACAGCGCTGCAGGGCAGGATCAAAGGATAAGCAAGGGTGAAGAGAACAACAAAGGTAAAGTTAGGAAGAGCTGTGAGGAGTGCTAAAGGAAGGATTATCAAAGTTTGTTGAATCAGTTGCTGTCAAAGTCGAAGAGGGAGTCTGTGTCAAAGGTTGGGCCATCAGCAAGGAGGGAAGATAAAGTAAGGGTGTTAGAGTGGTGACGATGTCGAAGGAAAATTCTGCATGCTTTCTGATACAGGACAGTCCAATAGAATATGTGAAATTGAAACTTGAACTAGACAAGTCTCACAAAGTAGAACAGGGCGCCTCTTCATGAGATACCCATGAGTTAGATGAGTGTGTCCGATGTGAAGATGAGTGTGTTGTCTCCCAACCTCGGTATCGATGACAAGAAGGCCAGAAACCCAAACTTGGTTTGATTGAATGAAATTTGTTTTGAGTCATATCAGACTAACATTGTTGCCAACGGTTGTGAAGGTGAGTAGAGATTACAGTAAAATAGTCAGAGAATGGAATAAGATAAGATAAGATTTCTTCGGATTTTTAACCCCGGAGGGTTAGCCACCCAGGATAACCCAAGAAAGTCAGTGCGTCATCGAGGACTGTCTGTCTTATTTCCATTGGGGTCCTTAATCTTGTCCCCCAGGATGCGACCCACACCAGTCGACTAACAACCCAGGTACCTATTTGCTGCTAGGTGAACATGACAACAGGTGTAAGGAAACACGTCGAAATGTTTCCACCCGCCGGGAATCGAACCCAGGCCCTCCGTGTGAAGCGAGAGCTCAAGCCACCAGACTACCTCTATACTACCTCTATATGAAACTGGTTGGTCATGAACTGCAGACCGTGCAGCAGAGTCTGCCTGCTCATTGCCCTGAACATCAACATGACCAGGGAGCCAACAGGAAACGATTCCTTTTTTTTTTTTGCTAGTAATCTGGCACAACCAAAGTTGTATACGTACTACGAAGAGCTAGGGGATGAGGGGAATCAAATTTTTAATAACTTGCAAGCACTAAGAGTCTGAGACAATTACAAACACTGAAGTAGGCATAGATGCAATACAGATAATTGCAATGAGAATGGAATCAATTCAGTTGTAAAATGCCAACAGAGTCTAATAAATGACCTTACACTACGCAGTCCGGAAACACTGCTTCAAACCCACACCTCCATAGGATTTAGAACCATCAGTGTACACTGCAATGGCATGAGAATGAGATTGGAAGTGATTAAGAGAGAGTGAGAAGTAACTGTGGATTGGGCTGCAAACGGCAGTGGGAAGAACAGACACTAACTGTCGAACTTACCAAGGGGGAAGTGAAAGTTAAAGCTAGATGACTAGCTAAAGGGGGCTTAGTTTATAGTGAGTGGTGAATATATATATTTTTATTATTTTTATTAACACATCGGCCGTTTCCCACCAAGGTAGGATGGCCCAAAAAAAAACTTTCACCATCATTCACTCCATATATATACGATATTGTAGGAAGTCTGAAAAATGAAAATGGGTATTATGCCCTCTTATCCTCTTTTTCACTTTACAGGATGTTGAGGTAGAATAAGTTGATGAATTTCTAACTACTTTTCATAGAGTCAAGCATTACAAGTAAAAATTTATAGCCTTTAATATTATATTGTTCCTTAGAACATATCACTTATATCACATATAAGTTATTAGCTTTCTCTCGATCTTACGTGTGCAAGCAAGAATATTTACAGAGAACTATGTACATGACCTTAAGGTTTCATTTCCATTCACATGAATAAAGTAACAAGATATCATCCGGAGATTTTCAGATCATCGGTGAATATATCAGATACATATTTGACTTGGGACGTAATATAGAAGTCCCACGAGCACCGTCTTAAGTATGATTTAGGAATAGGCTCTGTTGCAGCAGAGTACTCCCAGGCAAGGCACCTTGGGCTGTAGACCAGCTGCTACTGCCAGTAGTGGGGAGGGGTGACCTGACATAAGGTAGGTCACGGACATACGCTTAGAGGTAGCTCAGGTTAATCAGACTGGTCGTTACACTAGTGCTTGACAACTCTCACTGTTAGTAAGTAAGTTTATTCAGGTATACACAAATACATTTACATACATTATCATACATAGCAGCATATGTGTAGAGAACCTAGGATAACCCAAAAAAGTCAGAGTGACTTATTTCCATTGGGGTCCTTTTTATACCTTAATTTTTACATTGTAGGATATATATGTCATTATATTATAAAGGATATATGTATACTAGGAATAAGGTAAAAGAGTTATTTATATATACATGTGTGTTAACTAAAAAAAAAAATCATTCTCCTCCCTTTCTGTCGCTACATTCATTAGGTACTTTTTGGCTCTCTTCTTGAACTGGCTTTGACATGTGCAGGCAGTCTGTTCCATTCCTTTATTGCTGTACAATAAAAGGTGTTTGAAGCCTGGCCACTGACTGTGGGAACTACAAAGTTGTGCTCTCTCCCCCTAGTACTATGACTGCTTTGGTTCCCAGCCTTGACAAAATTGGCAGCAAGATATTCTGGACACTGTTTGTGAGCAATTTTATAAACTTGATTTAATTTAAGTTGTTTTACTCTGTCTTCAATATTCAGCATATCCAATTGTTATAATTCATCCTGGCCTACATGCTCTCTTGGTCCCAGGTCCAGGATGAATCTTACCATTTTGTTCTTGGTGATTTGCAGCTTATCTTTCAGTTTTTTTGTCAAGGCAGAGTACCATGAAGAGCAAGCGTAGTCCATATGACATTGTATAAGGGCTAGACATAGAGTCCTGCGAGCCTCAGTAGGTAGACACTGTGCTTGTCTGTAGAGGAACTTCAGTCTGGCATTCGCTCTTACTACACTGTTCCCTATCAATTCTCCTGACATGCATGGGTCAAAGGGGATTCCCAGATATTTTACTGAGGAAACTGAAGTGATGGATTCCCCATTACACCGGATATTAAAATTATTTACCCTGCTCAGTTTATATTTCGTGCCAAAGAGTATGGCTTCTGTTTTCCCTAGATGTAACGATAGTTTGTTGTCTACTAACCATTTGCTGCAGGACTCCAGTTCCAGTGTTAAAACATTAGATATATCTTGTGGGCCTTTACCTGACACTAACAGAGCACTGTCATCCGCATACAGTAGGAGTTTGCACTTGACACTGATGGGCATATCATTTACATAACACAGGAATAATAAAGGACCCAGAATACTACCTTGGGGAACTCCACATGCTATCGGCAGTGGTTCTGATTCTGTTTTGTTGATTTTGACAATTTGTTTCCTGTTGCTAAGATAGGACTTAAACCAGTCTGTGGAACCTATGCCGATAGCTTGAAGTTTCTTACATAATATATTGTGGTTGACAGTATCGAAGGCCTTTGCAAGTCTAATGTTACCATTCCTATGAGGTTCCCTATAGACATTTCAGTTCTCATGTAATCCATCAGATTAATTAGGGAGGTGTCGGTTGAGTAAGATCTCCTAAAGCCTGATTGGTAACTATGAAGAATGTTGTTGTCACTAAGATATTTAACTACTTGACAGTACACCGCCCTCTCTAGTATTTTGGATATTACACTGAGTATACTAACAGGCCTATAGTTGCTGACATCAGACCTACTATTTTTCTTGAAGATAGGAGTAACTCTGGCTTCCTTGAACCCATCTGGCACTGTATTAGTGGTGATGGACAAATTTATTATGTGAGCAATGGGGATTGCCAGTTCAGAGGCACCCATCTTTTAGGAACTTAGATGGGATGTTATCTGGGCCGGTGCTCTTAATTGGGTTTAACCTGCTTAGTTCTTTTTGCACGAAGTCATGAGATACACTTACTAGTTGACAACTGTTTGGAGTTACTCCTTTATTGGTATAGTATGTTTTAAATTTATCAGAGTCTGTGTTAAAGGTATTTGATGCAGCTGGTAGCTTACTTACTAGTGTTGATGCGACAGTTGTGTAGTATGAATTAAAACAATTTGCCACTTTAGTTGTTTCGTGGCATACCTCGTTATCGACATTTAGAACTATGTTAGATCTATCTACGGGTTTATGGCTATACCCCAACTGTTTGAGTTGTTGCCAGAGCTTTCTAGGGTTATTCTTGTACTCTTCGATCTTTGAGCAATAGTGTCTTGCCTTTGCGCCTTTATAAGCCTCTGCACTCTGTTCCTCACCCTTTGGAATTCATTTAGTGCTGCAATATCCTGTCTGTCTGCCTTAAATCTTTTTATCAACTGGTCTCTGAATTTCATATTATCTAATATCTCAGTAGTCATCCAGGGTTCAGTTCTTCGTTTAATCCTAACCTCTTTAACTGGTGCAATATTATCAAGGATGGCAGTAAACATTGTTTTGAATTTTTCCCAGGCATCATTTACGTCCGTGCAACTTGTTATCACTGACCAGTCACAATTGTGTAGCATATTTACCAGTGTTTCTTACTGTAGTTTCTAGTTGACATAACTTTTATTGTCTTGTGTAGGCCTATCCGTTCCCTACTGATTTTCCTGGTACAGTAAATGATGAAATGATCACTAAGACCTGTGGTATTGACCCCTGACTGACTAATGTTCTCAGGGCGGTTACAAAGTATGTGGTCAATTAGGTAGCTGAGAACTGTGTGATCCGGGTTGGTGTATTAATTAGTTGCGTGTAACTATTTAAATCCAGAATTTGCTTATATCTTTTACATAGCCTGTTATTTTGCTGTTGAAAACGGATGTTGAAGTCTCCTAATATTACTGTCTCGTCATTGTTGTCAAGTCCTGACAAGACTCTCGAAAAGTCCTCTAAGAACTGGTCATGGGTGGGAGGGCGATAACTAGTTCCTACTAAGATGGGTTTGGTCTTGGGTAGCAACACTTCAAACCATGGCCTCATAGGGGATCAGGCCTGATCAACCAGGCTGTTACTGCTGGCCCACGCAGTCCAACGTACGAACCACAGCCCGGCTTGTCAGGTACTCGACTTTAGGTGTCTGTCCATTGCCTGCTTGAGGACAGCCAGGGTCTACTGGTAATCCCCTTATGTATGCTGGGAGGCAGTTGAACAGTCTTGGGCCCTGACACTTATTGTGTTGTCTCTCAATGTGCTAGTGACACCCCTGCTTTTCATTGGGGATGTTACGTCTGCCGAGTCTTTTGCTTTCGTAGGAGCGACTCTCATGTACAAGCTTGGTACTAATCCCTCTGGAATTTTCCAAGTGTATATAATGAATCTCTCCCTTGCATTCTAGAAACTTCAAGCGTTCCCAGTAATTAGGTGGTTTATCGCAGTTATGTGTGCCGTGAAGGTTCTCTGCACTTTTTCTAGGTCAGCAATTTCACCTGCCTTGAAAGGTGCAGTTAGTGTGCAGCAATATTCCAGCCTAGATAGAACAACCTACCTGATGGTGAACATGGGCTTGGCATCCCTGGTTTTGAAGGTGCTCATTATCCATCCTGTCATTTTTCCAGCAGATGCGATTGCTACAGTGTTATGGTCCTTGAAGGTGAGATCCTCTGACATGATCACCTCCAGGTCTTTGACATTAGTTTTTCGCTCTATTGTGTGGTTGGAGACCACAGACAGTGCAGTCAGCAGTGTAAGCAGCAGACAGAGCAAGCAGTAGAGTGCAGCC
This sequence comes from Cherax destructor, assembly GCA_009830355.1. Lineage (NCBI taxonomy): Eukaryota > Metazoa > Arthropoda > Malacostraca > Decapoda > Parastacidae > Cherax > Cherax destructor. The sequence continues at coordinate 74,075 of WNWK01008223.1, read as the reverse complement.
AGCAGTGTAATAAGCAGACAGAGCACAGTGTAGGCAGCAGACAGTACAACAGTGTAGCAGCAGACAGTCAAGCAGTGTAAGCAGAACAAGCAGTGTAAGCACAAGAGCAAGACAGCAGAGTGCAGCCAGTAGTGTAATAAGCAGACAGAGCAAGCAGTGTAGGCAGCAGACAGTACAAGCAGTGTAAGCAGCAGACAGTACAAGCAGTGTAGGCAGCAGACAGTACAAGCAGTGTAGGCAGTAGACAGCAAGCAGTGTAAGCAGCAGACAGTACAAGCAGTGTAGGCAGCAGACAGTGCAAGCAGTGTAAGCAGCAGACAGTGTAAGCAGCAGACAGTGTAAGCAGCAGACAGTGTAAGCAGCAGACAGTGTAAGCAGCAGACAGTGTAAGCAGCAGACAGTGTAAGCAGCAGACAGTGTAAGCAGCAGACAGTGTAAGCAGCAGACAGTGTAAGCAGCAGACAGTGTAAGCAGCAGACAGTGTAAGCAGCAGACAGTGTAAGCAGCAGACAGTGTAAGCAGCAGACAGTGTAAGCAGCAACAGTGTAAGCAGCAGACAGTGTAAGCAGCAGACAGTGTAAGCAGCAGACAGTGTAAGCAGCAGACAGTGTAAGCAGCAGACAGTGTAAGCAGCAGACAGTGTAAGCAGCAGACAGTGTAAGCAGCAGACAGTGTAAGCAGCAGACAGTGTAAGCAGCAGACAGTGTAAGCAGCAGACAGTGTAAGCAGCAGACAGTGTAAGCGCAGACAGTGTAAGCAGCAGACAGTGTAAGCAGCAGACAGTGTAAGCAGCAGACAGTGTAAGCAGCAGACAGTGTAAGCAGCAGACAGTGTAAGCAGCAGACAGTGTAAGCAGCAGACAGTGTAAGCAGCAGACAGTGTAAACAGAGCAGTGTAAGCAGCAGACAGAAGCAAGCAGTGTAACAGAGCAGCAGAAGTTAAAGTCAATAAAATAATTGACAGTTACCTACACAGCCCAGAACCAATTTGAATCTTCCACAAAGTAAATGCCAATATGAGGCTCTTGTTCTAAAGAACTGGATTTGTCCTCCCCTTCCTTGGATCAAACATGATTGTCTCCCATTTCCCAGGCACTGTATGACCCCTGTGGGTTTAACACATCCCACTAAATATTAATAATAAAAATAATAATTCACTAAGAAAGATATGTACGTATAACAACTTCGAAGGTTTAATGCCTATCAGAATAATAATTCTCTAGTCATTATAGACAAATAAAACAAATCAACCCGGCAAATTATTGGCATTGAAGGTCTGAAGCCAATCAGATGAACCATTCACAAATTGCCACACAAAAACCTCCCCAGTATCTGAATTTTCCCACTTTCTTTAATATGCATTATATCATGGGAGAGCACTAAACCCATAGGTCATACAGTGCCCTGGGGTGTAGGAGGCAATTAGATTCAATCCAAGAAAAGGAAGGGAAAATCTGTCTTTGAATTAAGTCCTTCACCACTGTTAAACCACCTCCCTTAAAGGGATCTGTGTTATAAAATTTTGAGATTGGCACAAACTTCCAAGATCAATCCCAGCCTTTCTTTAAGATATGCACTGAAAATTTGAAACTGATCCAATGAGGCATTCCTAAGTTATGAATGGAAAGCTTGGAGAAAGGAAAAACAAAACAGTGTAGCCGAGTATACCGTGGCAGCTCTGGAATAAAACTGTACTATACTGGCCTTGTTTTGGTCACTGTACAATCCAAAACAAATCAGGTGACCACTTTATGGTACCCCCCTGTGAGATATCTTATGATTTGTGAGCACATGCAAACAAACCTGCACCGATCATAATTAAGTCCTTTCACTTACCACAACAAGGCGAGGTGAATATTTGGTAGAGAAAATCCAAATCTTCACAGGGTTTTTCATAGAAGAATACTGATTTAGGGTAAACAGATAACAGTACTACAGTACATTTTAAAAAATTATTAAACAGTTTTTATTATACGAAAAATATCATTATGTACTTGATAACAAAAAAAATAGATTAAATATAAAATACTGTATTTGGTAAATAGAGATAGAACTATCATTATTGTTTGGTAATACCGTGCTCTATGTCATACAATACTATATTATTATTATATTTGAAAATCACTAAACCAGCATGAGTATTACAACATACACTACACAGTGGTACAGTACAGGTGAGGTAATATGCAGGTTTAGCACTAAATCTATGGGGATTTGTATGGCATTTGGAGAAATGGGAGACAATCAGGTTCAATCAGAGGAAGGGAAAAGGCAGGCATAATTACATGCATCAAGAGCCCCTCAATGGCATCAAGGAACCTCCTTAGGGGTACACAAGCCATAGTTCTATATTGTTTATTTTGTGGCAATGTGCCTTTTCATTTTTTTCTCAAGCACTGGATGACCCTGTAAGTTTAGCACTTACTGATGATTATAATAATTTGTGCTTTCCTGCTTCTTCTTTCCTACTTCCTTCCCATATACTATGTTTACCATATATATTTATCAAATCTTACCTTTTATAAGTCTTCAGAAAGGTTATCCACATGGTTCAATGAGATATTGGGACAGGGACAACTTTAATGGAATTAACTTTTGAAGACATTAAATTGGTATTATTATAACAAAAAAGGCACAATACCGTGACTGGAACAATACACACACAACCCGCACATATAAAAGAGAGGAGCTTATGATGACGTTTCGGTCCGACTTGGACCATTTACAAAGTCACAGTGTGACTTAATTGCTGTAATGTACAACCCGCCACAGAACTGCAGGAGGCCAAGAGAAGAATACAACGAGAGCAACAGAGCAATGGTAGACACACTAGCTGAGGTGGCTAGTGTGTCGTCGTAAGCTCCTCTCTTTTATATGTGCGGATTTGTGTGTATTGGTATTATTATTTTTTATCAAGAGAAAATTTACATCAAATGTAGATACAAGCATAGTATCTGCTTGAAAGAAAGGGAAAGCCAATTGGTACCCTGGATAAGGGCAAATGTAAGGTAAAACACCAGTACATTATTGATGGCTATCCTATACCATCACCTGCCCTGGATAAGTTCCAGTGGACACCCATGCTACATGAACTTTATTACATTATTTTAAAGAAGTTACATAGCTTACAAGTTTTATGAAAAATAACAACATACACAACCAGGGCAACACCAGAGCAGATCTTGTTTCATAAAACTACAAATACCAAAAAAAAAAAAATGCAATCTGAGAGTAGTTCAGTATAATGGTCAGTTCTGTATGGTACTCTCTTTGTACCCTTATTGTTTTTTTCATTCTAATAACAGATACAATGTCATTTATTTTTATTATTAACACATCGGCAGTCTCCCACCAAGGCAGGGTGGCTCGAAAAAGAAAAACTTTCATCATTCAAACCATCACTATCTTGCCAGAGGTGAGCTTACACTAGTTATAAAACTGCAACATTAATACCCCTCCTTCAGAGTGCAAACACTGTACTTCCCATCTCCAGAATTCAAGTCCGGCCTGCCAGTTTCCCTGAATCCCTATATGTTACTATGCTCACACTCAAACAGCACGCCAAGTCCTAAAAACCATTTGTCTCCATTCGCTCCTATCTAACACGCTAACGCATGCCTGCTGGAAGTCCAAGCCCCTCGCACACAAAAGCTCCTTTACCCCCTCCCTCCAACCTGTCCTAGGCCAACCCCTACCCCGAGTTCCCTCCACTTCCGAGTTATACACTCGAAGTCATTCTATTTCCTTCCATCCTCTCTACATGTCCAAACCACCTTAACAACCCCTCTCAAGCCCTCTGGATAATAGTTTTGGTAATCCCACACCTCCTCCTAATTTCCAAACTATGAATTCTCTGCATTATATTCATACCACACACTGCTCTCAGACATGACATCTCCACTGCCTCCAGCCTTCTTGTTTCAACATTCACCACCCATGTTTCACACCCACATAAGAACATTGGTATAACTATACTCTCATACATTCCTCTCTTTGCTTCCATGGACAAAGTTTTTTGTCTCCAGAGACTCATAAATGCACCACTCACCTTTTTCCCCTATCAGTTCTATGATTCACTTATCTTTCATAGACCCATCTGCTGACACATCCACTCCTAAATATCTGAATACGTACATTCACCTCCTCCATACTCTCTCCCTCCAATCTGATATCCAATCTTTTGTCACCTATTTTTTTTTTTATCCTCATAACCTTACTCTATCCTATATTCACTTTTAATTTTCTTCTTTTACATACCCTACCAAACTCATCCACCACCCTCTACAACTTCTCTTCAGAATCTCCCAAAAGCACAGTGTCATCAGCAAAGAGCAACTGTGACAATTCCCACTTTGTGTTAGATTCTTTATCATTTAACCCCATACCTCTTGCCAACACCCGAGCATTGACTTCTCTTACAACCCCATCTATGAATACAGTGGTACCTTGACAGACAAGCAGCTCCCAACTGGAACAATTATGTAAGTGTATTTCTGTAAGTGCTTTTATAAGTGTATTTTTGGGAGTCTGAAACGGATTAATCTAATTTACATTATTCCTTATGGGAACAAATTCGTTTGGTATCAACACTCAAACAGCCTTCTGAAACGAATTAACTCTTTCAGGGTTTCGGCCATACTAGTACGGCTTGGGCACCAGGGTTTTTGACATATTAGTATACCTAAATTCTAGTGCCCTCAAATCAAGCGGAAACAGGCTGGTAGGCCTAGATGTGAGAGAATGGGTCTGTGCGGTCAGTGTGCGCAGTATAAAAAAAAATCCTGCACCACACAGTGCACAATGAGGAAAAAAAAACTCTGACCGAGTTTTTGGTTTAAAACAGCGACTTTGCAGTCTATTTTCATATAGTATTTATGATTGTACATATTCTCATTTTCTTGGTCTCATTTGATAGAATGGAAGATATATTACAGAAACAGAGATAATTTTGATTGGTTTCACGATGACAAGTACCTTGAAACTGAGCGCAAAGTAGCGAAAATGTTCAATTTTTGCTGATGTTCAAGAGTAAACAAATCACACCATGCGTCCAATACACATCAACTGGGTAGTCTAATATTCTTGCACAAGTGCGCTGATATTATATATACTGTTTTTACAATGATGCAATAGTATACATAACAGAAAATCTTCTATTTTTTTGTGAGAATAAAAATTCAAAATTGAAAGCAAAAGTAATGTAAGAGGAGCCTGGAGACGTGACTAATGAACAGATAAAATTTTATTTTAGTGCCAGGAATGTCTGTCTCGTTTATTCTGGACCCTATTTTGAAATTGGCATCTTTTGAAATTTGTGTGAAATTTTCCAAATTGCCAATTTCTGACCACTTTATTGGGTAGTTCAAATCGGCAAATTGGCGGTTTCTTGTACTCAATTGATAGAACAAATGGAATTCTAGCGAAATAGCTAAAATTTTGGTAGACTTAAACATTGGAATTGGCAGAAAATAGGGCTCAAAGTGGGCGAAATCACTGATGCGTAAACATCTTCGATACTGTTAACTTTGCGAGAGCATAATTCCGTTAGTTTTTCATCAAATTTCATACTTTTGGTGTCTTTATGATCGGAAAAGGATTCTCTATCATTTCATAAGAAAAAATAATTTTTTTTTCCAAAAAATTTGCGACCCTGAGAACGAGTTTGGGAGAGGGTCTGTCGACCCTGAAAGGGTTAAGCTCGTAACTCGAGGTACCACTGTATATTGAACAACAATGGTGACATCACATCCTTGTCTTAGGCCTACTTTTACTGGGCAATAATCTCCCTCTCTCCTACATACTCTGAGCCTCACTATCCTCTTAAAAACTCTTCACTGCTTTCAGTAACCTACCTATTCCATACATTTCCAACTTCTGCCACATTGCTTCCCTATCCACCCTGTCATACGCCTTTCCCAAATCCATAAATGTCACAAAAACCTCTTTGCCCTTATCTAAATACTGTTCACCTATATGTTTCACTGTAAACACTTGGTCTACACACCCCCTACCTTTCCTAAAGCCTCCTTGTTCATCTGCTATTCTATTCTCCGTCTTACTCTTAAGTCATGCAATAACTTATTGTATTCTTTTAAGGACACCAAAATCAGCCTGAAAACTGACAAATTACAAGAATGAAAAACTACAATTAGATATTCAAAGAATATCTAATTGTAGATATTCTTTAAGGATTTTTTTTTTTTTTTTTTCAACAAGTCGGCCGTCTCCCACCGAGGCAGGGTGACCCAAAAAGAAAGAAAATCCCAAAAAGAAAAAGCTTTCATCATCATTCAACACTTTCACCACACTCATACATAATCACTGTCTTTGCAGAGGAGCTCAGATACGACAGCTGAGAAAAGTCCCTCCCAGCTGTCACTATCTCAGACCCCTCCTTTTTTTTCCAGGACTCAAGTCCAACTAAATCAATTAACTGGTTTCCCTGAATCCCTTCACACAATGTTACCCTGCTCACACTCCAACAGATCGTCATGTCCCAAAATCCATTCGTCTCCATTCACTCCTATCTAACACGCTCACACATGCTTGCTGGAAGTCCAAGCCCCTCGCCCACAAAACCTCCTTTACCCCTTCCCTCCAACCTTTTCTAGGACGACCCCTACCCCGCCTTCCTTCCCCTACAGATTTATACGCTCTCCAAGTCATTCTACTTTGATCCATTCTCTCTAAATGACCAAACCACCTCAACAACCCCTCTTCAGCCCTCTGACAAATACTTTTAGTAACTCCACACCTTCTCCTAATTTCCACAATCCGAATTTTCTGCATAATATTTACACCACACATTGCCCTTAGACAGGACATCTCCACTGCCTCCAGCCTCCTCCTCGCTGCAGCATTTGCAACCCATGCTTCACACCCATATAAGAGTGTTGGTACCACTATACTTTCGTACATTCCCTTCTTTGCCTCCATGGATAACGTTTTTGTCTCCACAGATACCTCAATGCACCACTCCCCTTTTTTTCCCTCATCAATTCTATGGTTAACCTCATCCTTCATAAACCCATCCGCTGACACATCAACTCCCAAATATCTGAAAACATTTACTTCTTCCATAATCCCTCTCTCCAATGTGATATCCAATTTTTCTTTATTTAAATCGTTTGATACCCTCATCACCTTACTCTTATCTATGTTCACTTTTAACTTTCTACCTTTACACACTCTCCCAAACTCGTCCACTAACCTTTGCAACTTTTCTTTAGAATCTCCCATAAGCACAGTATCATCAGCAAAAAGTAACTGTGTCAACTCCCATTTTGCATTTAATTCTCCATAATTTAATCCCACCCCTCTCCCCAACACCCTAGCATTTACTTCTTTTACAACCCCATCTATAAATATATTAAACAACCATGGTGACATTACACAACCTTGTCTAAGACCTACTTTTACCGGGAAGTAATCTCCCTCTCTCCTACACACCCTAACCTGAGCCTCACTATCCTCATAAAAACTCTTTACAGCCTTCAGTAACTTACTACCTATTCCATACACTTGCAACATTTGCCACATTGCTCCCCTATCCACTCTATCATATGCCTTTTCTAAATCCATAAATGCAATAAAAACTTATCTACCCTTATCTAAATACTGTTCACATATATGCTTCACTGTAAACACTTGATCTACACATCCCCTACCCACTCTAAAGCCTCCTTGCTCATCTGCAATCCTACTCTCTGTCTTACCTCTAATTCTTTCAATAATAACCCTGCCATACACTTTACCTGGTATACTCAGTAAACTTATTCCCCTATAATTTTTACACTCTCTTTTATCCCCCTTCCCTTTATATAAAGGAACTATACATGCTCGCTGCCAATCCCTAGGTACCTTCCCCTCTTTCATACATTTATTAAACAAAAATACCAACCACTCCAGCACTATATCCCCCCCTGCTTTTAACATTTCTGTCATGATTCCGTCAATTCCAGCTGCTTTACCCCTTTCATTCTACGTAATGCCTCACGCACCTCCCCCACACTCACATTCTGCTCTTCTTCACTCCTAAACGATATTGTACCTCCCTGGCCAGTACATGAAATTATCGCCTCCTCTTTTCATCGACATTTAAAAGTTCCTCAAAATATTCCCGCCATCTACCCAATACCTCCAGCTCCCCATCTACTAACTCCCCTACTCTGTTTTTAACTGACAAATCCATTCGTTCCCTAGGCTTTCTTACCTTGTTTATCTCACTCCAAAATTTTTTCTTGTTTTCAGCAAAATTTCTTGACAGAGCCTCTCCCGTTCTTTCATCCGCTCTTCTTTTGCACTCTCTCACCACTCTCTTCACCTTTCTTTTACTCTCCATATACTCTGCTCTTCTACTAACACTTCTGTTTTGTAAAAACCTCTCATAAGCTAACTTTTTCTCTTTATCACACCCTTTACTTCTTCATTCCACCACTCACTCCTCTTTCCTCCTGCACCCACCCTCCTATAACCACAAACTTCTGCCCCACATTCTAATACTGCATTTTTAAAACTATCCCAACTCTCTTCAACCCCCCCACTACTCCTACTTGCACTAGCCCACCTTTCTACCAATAGTTGCTTATATCTCACCCTAACTTCCTCCTCCCTTAGTTTATACACTTTTACAGTTAAATATTCTCCTCCATATAATACTGGAGGGTTCTTGATGGAAGGAATTAGAGCAACCCTTCCCTTGCCAAGATCAAAGCTGATCTCCCATTTTCTAGGCACCATACATTCCATGACTATAATAAGAATAAGGCATTCAGTTATCAGTAAAGTGTTTCACTGGGAATTAAAAACAATAGTATATGCATGGGAGACAAATTCTAACTCCTTCACTGTAAGTAGAGGATATGACATGCAGCTAGAATCTGTTCGTAAAAGAGAGAACAGGTTTTTAAAAAATCCGCAATAAGCATGTCAAACAAAAAGCATTTTAAAGAGCACAAGAAAGCAAACTTTGTTTCAGTCAAGAATATTTTGGGCCACATTATGGAATTATTATTATTATAATCAAATAGAAGCGCTAAACCACAGGGGTTATACAGCACTGCAGGTTATTGTAGGATGCAGGGAGAGTGGGTTGTAAGAGGGAGATGGATGATTAGTAGGGTATGGAGTGCAGCATGACGGTGTATAGTGCAGGGATAGAGGGTAGCAAGAGATCGAGGTAGAAGGGACTGAGGGAGGTGCTAGAGGTATAATCTTCAGAGTTTGTGTAGTAAGTCACTTTCTGTCAAAAAGTCAACAAGAGAGTCAGGATTAAAGGAGGGTCCATCTGCAAGAAGGGAAGGTAAAGAAAGGGCCGCAGAGCGAAGACGTCGTTGGAGGTAAATTCTGCGTGCTCGTTGATAGAGTGGGCAGTCCAGCAGAATATGTCGAACAGACACTGGAACCTGACAATGCTCACAGAGAGGGGCAGGGAGCCTCTCCATGAGATACCCGTGAGTAAGACGAGTGTGGGGAATTGTGAGAGATAAGTCTATCTGGGACACCGCCACTAGCAATAAACAAACTCCCAGGGAGATGACCGACTCGTATAATTTTACCGCAGTCATTCCCTTTAAGGTATGTGAGAACTTTACCCGCTCCTGGCCGCACCCAAGGGGTACCTTCAATATTCTCGTTAACCCACTGCACTCTGGACCAGTATAAATAAATCTGAGAAGATCATTTATTATAATTATGATATATTAAATTTAAGTGGACTGTATTGGTTATTAAACAACTGATCAAACAGGAGAAGAGGTAGAGAACACACAGTTAAGTTAGCATGACCAACACTCACCTAATTAACAGCATCATAGCGGTGTATCGTAGATCGTTGACCTAGCTAAAGTACATCTACTGTGCGTAACAATATCATTGGCCAATAACAAATTCGCAAGCAGAGTACTTAGCTTTAGATGAGGGAGTCGTTCCGTTGTTGACGTCCTACTGCGATCTGATTCGATCGCGATGGTAATAGTTGTCTCGTCGAGTCAAGGAAGGTTAATTTCCGTGCACTCTTATACGCCCACGAGACCGGGCGTTAGTTAACATGTTTAAGACTCAACTCAAAACCACCTACTCACCCAAACCTAAATGATCATGCTATAAACTACTTTGATAAATGCTCATTGTTACTTTCCTATACGATAATCTCAATTTTTAATAATATGTTACTATTATGTTACCCCCTACTCATATTATAAGTTAATGTCAAAAATGCTCAATGTTATTTTCCTTAAGATAATCACAATTCCATATTATCATTCAAGAATCTTAACACCTGTAACAATCTAAGATCTAATATCATTATATAATAATTTAAACAGTAAAATTTCATCATATTGTAATTTTGAAAATAATTTTTAACTAGAATAAACTCAATAAATTTCTCTAATATTAAGTACATAGTTTTTAAGGACTAGAATAAGCTGCCCCTAATGCCATGGCATGTCAGTGGCTCTCCTTGCACTCAATTTACATTGTAACTTCCGATACCCATGTAATCTGCAATGAAATAAAATTTGTTTGTTTGTTTGTTTGTTTGGTTGGTCGGGGTAGCGAATCAGATCCTCTCACTAATCCGACCTTTTGTACTGTTTATACGTATAACTTTACATATTACGTATATCCTGGCTTAATGCCCCACTAGTTTATACACATTCACAGTCTCAATACTTGGATTTCGAGTAGATAACTTGCGATATGTTAGTGCATCTCCTCCACCTCCAACATGGCGGTCGGGGTATGGCGTACCCAAGCTAGACCCGCCCGGTACAATCAACCCCTGATTATTTACAACTCGGTTTCACTATATTCACCATTTCCCAAAGTTCATCGAATATATTTCAGTCTCTTCTAAGACGAAATCTCCCCAGCATCAGGGGTTACGACTTTATCCTGCCGTATGGTCATTTCACTCAGTTCAAATAGGCCTATGACCGCATCACTCGCCGGCGGCACACCTTATTTCACAATTATTGTCCTATTACTGGACCTCCTGGACCGATTGTCCCACTTTATATTCGCAGCGTCACTGGATATTCCTCCACATTACGAAAGGAGGTAATTAAATCCGATTTGGTGGCCGGAATCTCCAAATTTGACTGGCCATACCGACTTGAACTCTGGTGGGTAGGCTGGCTGTTCACTCTCCAGTCCCCTCTACCCAGCTTCCCTGCCCACTTGACGAGGCATCTCGCGCATGCGTGTTAATTCGTTGGTTCTTTTCAGTTAATGTTAAGCCAACAGCAACACATTAATGATATCTACTCATATTGGAAAGTTTATCAATTACAACTTTCGGAAAATACCAATATTTTCCACAACGAGTGTGGCCGATGCGAAGACGGGAGAGTGTAGTCTCCCAACCTCGACATTGGTGACAAGAAGAAGGCCAGAAACCTATAACCGGTTTAATAGAATGAAGTTTGTTATTCATCAGGTCAGACCAGCGTTGTTGCCAACGGGTGCGAAGGTGGGTAGCAATGACCGCAAAATAGTCCGTGAAAGGAACACCTCTATATGAAACTGGAAGGTCATGTACTGCTGACCGCGCAGCAGTGTCTGCCTGTTCATTGCCCTGTACGTCAACATGACCAGGGACCCAACAAAAGACAATATCTTTATGCTTGCTAAAGATACGGCGTAATCAAAGGTGGATACGAAGAACTAGGGGGTGAGGTGTATCAATTTTACGGATAGCCTGTAAAGCACTAAGGAGTCTGAAACGACTACAAATGGTGATACAGGCATAGATGCAATACGGATAAGTGCCACAAGAATGGCATACAATTCAGCCGTAAATATGCTAGCCGAGGGTTATAGATGCCCTCGTACGACGCTGTCTGGAAACACTGCTGCGAATCCGACGCCGTCAGATGACTTTGAACCATCAGTGTATACTGCGATGGCATGGGAATGAGAACGGAAATGGTCTAGAAAGAAAGAGCGAGAAGCCGCCGTAGGTAGTTGGGCTTTCGCGCAAGGTAGAGGAATAGAACAGACATGGACAGCAGGAACTTCCCAAGGGGTAGAGGAAAGGGTGAAGCCACATGAACATATAAAGGCGGAAGCTGAAGGGAAGACAAGAGTGAATGCAGACGAAGAGAAAAGGGACGAAGTAAACAGGGGCGACGAACAAATAACGAGCGTCTACTAACATCTGTGACAATCCTATACATGGAAGGATTGCGGAGGTCATGAGAGCGAACATAATAGCGAATGCAATGTGCATCTCGACGATCAGACAAGGATGGAATGTTCGCTTCTACATAGAGGCTCTCAACCGGGGAAGAACGAAAAGCACCAAGGCATAAGCGTAATCCCTGGTGATGGATGGGATTAAGGCTGGAAAGAGTGGTAGGAGAAGCTGCCGAATATATCTGGTCACCATAATCGAGTTTCGATAAAATTAGGGCTGAATGTAGGCGAAGGAGAGTTCTACGATCAGCCCACCATGAAAGATGTGCGAGGGTTTTAAGGAGGTTCAGCCGGCTATGACAAGTCGCCTTCAGAGAGGTAATGCGAGGTTAGTTAGTTAGTTTGATATCTTTATTATGCACCCCATACCCATCCTGTGGGCGGTAGTCAAAAGATTACAGAGGTACATAATGGGTCCAGGGACTGGACCTCAAAGTTTGATAGCTGAGCAAGTTACAAAGGTAATGAACTCAGATGGTCACAATCATGACAAGTTACAAAGGTATTTGCAGATTACAGAGGTATATATAGGGTCCAGAGACTGGGCCCCAAAGTTTTGATAGCTGAACAAGGTACAATGGTAATTAATTCACTAGTTACAAGGTAATGAATCATGTAAGTAAATTTACTTACGTCTGTACATGGTTGCACTCATGAACAAATTATAAAGCAATGAGCAATCTATTAGTCTACACCCAGCCACAACTGTAATGAGTTATTGGTGCAAATTTTAATTGTTGGGTCACACACACACATATACATATACACATACATATATACACACATACACACACATACATGTATATACATACACACATACACATACACACACATACATGTATATACATACACACATACACATACACACACAAACATGTATATACATACACACACATACATGTATATACATACACACATACACATACACACATGTACATACACACACACGTGTCAATGCTTTATTTACAGGGAGCAAAGTCAGGGTATTTTTCCAGAATGGTCTGTAATATACCACTGTGGTATATGAATGAGTAGTCTCTGAATTCATTAATTTTATCGCACTCCAGTACATAATGACGCAGGGTGTGACAATAATCCAACTGGCAAAGTTTACATCTTGTTTGGTCTACATCTGGTGGTGGTGATTTAACCTGCCAAAGATACTTGTAACCCAGCCGGAGGCGGGCGGTAGTGACATCCAAGAGTCTGCTTATTTTGTTGGATGCACCATAGACATGTGGCTCCTCCTGCATGATAGAATGATGATAGATGGACTGACTGGTATCAAACTCCCTGAATCTTAAGTCAATAAAATTCAGTTGAAGTTCTTTTCGTATTATTGGTCTCAAACTGCTAACTGACAAGCCAAGATTGTAATCTACCCCCTCTTTGAAAGCATAAAACTTAGCCAATTTATCAGTTCTATCATGCATCTGAAGACCAATGTGAGATGGAATCCACAGCATGTGCACTCTGACTCTACTATCCAGAATCCTACCATACCTGTGCCTGGCTTCTGACACAAGCATGCTACAAGTTATACTTGATGAGTTGAGAGCATTTATGGATGACAGAGAATCAGTTACAATTAGAGAGTTAACCTTAGATACATGGACGCATTTGAGTGCAAGGAGTATGGCAAACAGTTCTGTCTGAAGGGTAGAGGCCCAGTTATTGATGCGTGCTCCAATTTCTTTAAGAGAGCCATCACTCTGTATGACAACAGCAGCACTACCAGCTGCACCAGTGGATTGGTGAACAGAACCATCAACGTAAATAATTTGTGAGAGAGTGTGCTGTTTGGCTAAATTATCAATACAGTTTAAGGCATCATGTTTGGCTTCAAGGCGAAGCTTTGGTTGTGATTTAAGAAGTAGTTTGGGGGGAAATGGAGGGATGGTAGTTTGGAATTGGGTAATATTCCATGGAGCGGAGAAGTGCCGCTGTTGCCTTACTTGCCACAGATCATGTATCTGATTCATGCGGAGGTCGGTTCCAGTTTTTTCGATCCATCTGGAGGGATGTTCACCAGTGCTGAGGAAAGTTTGGAGGGCTTCTGTGCATGGGTTTGAATGGGCTTGCCTGAGCATATTAACCCCAATTAGGATATTTCTTTCAGTAACACGATCTCTGATGCTTGGAATATCAAGTTCTTTTTGCATATTTAAAATTTTGGCAGTACGAGGGCATCCTAAAATGATCCTCATTGCTTCGTTCTGCAGTTTTTCCAACCCTCCAAGCTTCCAGTCAGACACAAGAGCAAGTAGTGGGGCAGCATAATCAACTAATGATCTAATATAAGCAAGATACATCATTTTCACAATTTTAACATTAGCACCATACCTGGGGTGAAACCCTGCCACAACTCTAAGTGCTCTCAGCCTTTCTTTGTATTGACGACAAAGTCTCGTTACAACAGGTCCAAGTAGTGGGACCTCAAAGCCTAGATACCTGTATCTGTTTACATATTCTAGAAGAGACCCATCATGCAACTGGATCTGGCGAACTGTGCCTCTCGTCGAGGAGGACGCCTATTGAGTATCTTTGTTTTATCAGTAGAGATTATCAATCCCAGGTCCTGACACGAGGCTAGTACATGGTTAAGGATGTTTTGGGTGTTGGAGAATCCGGTGGTGTGAATCATTATATCATCAGCAAAACTGATCATATAATGCTGGGGCTGGCTAGGCATAGCATTAAGTAAGGCATTAATTAGAATATTGAATAGAGTGGGACTGAGCACACCTCCCTGTGGGGTTCCTAATTCAAAGTCTTTAGTTATACTTCTATGCCCCTGGAACAACACAGAAGACTTTCTGTTGGACAGGTAGCCTTTAATCCAGCGGAGAAGCCATCCTCCAACATCCATTCTGGCAAGTTCACTAATGATTACATGTCTGTTGGCAACATCAAAAGCAGATTTAAGGTCAAGGAAGGTAGTGTATGAGCTGTCAGTGTGCAGTGAGAAAGGTGGCTATGCAATGGTGCACACTCCTTCCATGCATGAAACCATGCAACCGGGGGGACAAAAAATGTTTGATTCTGTACATGAGACGATTAAGAATCATCCTCTCAAATGTTTTACATAAGCAGCTAGTAAGAGATATTGGGCGAAATGAATTTTGTTGATTGGGCTTAGGAATGGGAATGATGAGGCTGTTGGTCCAAGATTTAGGGAGCTCCCCAGTTACATAGCTCATGTTGTATAATTCGAGTAAAGGATTGCCTGGTACTCGACACAGCAATCTTAGTATATTGTAGGTAATACCATCCTCACCAGGTGACGTGGAGTTGCCTTTAGTTAGTGCTGCATCAAGTTCAAAGTCAGTGAAAGGAATGTTACAGTCATCTTCCTTGCCGAGCATAAAACAAACAAGTCTCTCCCTAGCATCATATTTGTCATTTAATTTCGCCTGTGTGGTACTGGGAAGATTTTCATAGCTTGATGTAACAGCCCAAGCACTGACTAGCTCATTCGCCCTATGTAAGGGATGAGGGTGTGCAATCTGACCGGTTCTGTTACCCTTAATTCTATTTATGTCCCTCCATGCTCGGCTAAGTGGGGTGTGAGCATTGAGACCATTGACAAATTTTTCCCAGTCAGTTTGCCGCAGCTCTGTCATACGCTCTCTGGCAGCAGCAAGGGCAGTTTGAAAGAGTCTCAGCATTCCAGGGGTACGATGTTTTCTATAGGCTAGGCCTATTCTGCGAGCAGTACGTTTCAGTGTTCGAAGTTTAAGATCATTGTAATAAGTATGGTTATTATAGGAGGTATGATTGTTATGGAAGTTGGTTGGGTTAACAGTTCCAGGAGGTTTTTGAGGCGGCTCTAAGTAGTTCTGAATACTGCTCACAAGGTCATTGTTAAAGGTCTCAACAGAGGAACACTCATAGGAATTATACCAGTCAGTCACATGTGCAACAAAGTCCTCATGTTGATCAGGGGGAACATTAAAACGTTTCCGTTTGAATATTCCACCAGGAAGGATAGTATTACCTATATCTAGTGAGGTTAGCCTTGGGAAATGGTCTGATGATATATCTGATACAATGGTAGACTCACAGCTGGCAGAAGTAATGTTGAAGCCAAGACACAGATCAAGGATGCCTCCATAGATATGTGTGGGTTCAAGGTCACCTACAATTTGCACATTATCATGACTGTTTAACGGTGACAGCAGTTGGTTACCATTACGATTACCAAACTGTGAGCTTCCAATGCTTTTGTGTCTTGCATTATAATCTCCAATTATAAGAGTAGGCTCAGACTGAGCACAAGTTGGGAGCTCCAAGTAATTGAACTTATCAGCAGGAGCATACAAATTAAATATGTTGAGAGCAGAGTTCCCAATATAAATCCTAACACCATGGTATTGCAGTCCCTCTTGTTTTCTTATGTGTGAGAAGTTGATGGGGAAGTGATTTTTTAATATATAGAACACAAGAGTTAGTAGATTTGAGGTTATATGCAACAAATGATGGCAATTTAGGGGGCTGGGATTTTTCAGGGACTCTGCACTCTTGTAGACACACAATATCAATGGGTTCGGTGGTTACTTTATGATGAAGGTCAGGAAGTCTTTTTCTAAGTGATGCAATATTCCAGGTTTCCAGGACAATCTGCGGTCAAACAGGAGGCCGAGAATTATTATTATTATTATAATCAAATAGAAGCGCTAAACCACAGGGGTAGGAGGCCGAGAAACCTGACTGTATCACGTTCTGGGATACGTGAGCCGTATAGGTACAATGGATAATCAGAGACCACTGAACGTCTAGTGAACGTAATTTGATGAGTTTTGCCACTAGAAAATTTAAACCCGTGAGTGGTGGCCCAATCAGAAACCTGGTTGATGGCATGCTGGAGGGAAACTGCAATGAGGTGACAGTCAGCACCTGCACAAGCTATAGCAAAGTCATCCACATAGAGCGATGACCAAATATTGGATGGGAGAACAGATGCCAGATTATTTATAGCAAGCAGAAAGTGTTGTGCTCAGAACACATCCCTGGGGGACACCTTCAGCTTGGACAAATTCCGGGGAGAGTTCATTACTAACCCGGACCCGGAAATGTCTGTCAGTTAAGAAGGCCTTAAGAAAGAATGGTAGGTTGCCTCGGAGGCCTAAGGAGTGGGCCTGGGCCAAGATATTATATCTCCAAGTTGTGTCATAAGCCTTCTCAAGGTCGAAAAAGATAGCGATAACCGAATGGTTATTCGCAAAGGCATTACGAATATACGTATCCAAGCGCAGCAAGGGGTCAATGGCAGAACGGCCCTTACGGAAGCCATATTGACTAGGGGAGAGACTATTGTGAGTCTCTAAAAACCACATCAAACGTCTATTAACTAGACGTTCCATCACCTTGCAAATTGCACTGGTTAGAGCGATGGGACGGTAGTGAGAGGAATCACGTCCCGTAGTACCTGGTTTTCGAAAAGGGAGAACAATAGCAGACTTCCACAGCTGGGGAAGAACTCCTTGCGACCATATGAGATTAAAGAGTCGCAAGAGGACAGCAAGAGCAGACTGATGTAAATGCTGTAGCATAGGAATATGTATGCCGTCTGGCCCAGCTGCCGATGATCTGCAAGCAGAGAGTGTTGCCTCCAGTTCTTGAAGGGTAAAAGGCACATTATAGGATTCTTCTCTAAGAGAAGAAAAATCTAAGGGCTTTAACTCGCTGGCAGACTTAGAAGAAAGGAACGAGGGGCATAGATGTAGCCCCTGAGAAATGCGGACGAGATGATTACCAATTTCAGTGGCAACGGCAAGAGGGTGTGCTATATCGACACCAGCAACCTGAAGAACAGGAGCCGGGTCGGGGGAGAATTTACCACTCAATTTCCGCACTTTCTTCCAGACTGCACTCATCGAGGAAGCCGAAGTGACAGTAGAAACGTAATCTCGCCAGCAAGTGCGTTTAGCATCACGTATGACACAGCGAGCAATAGCTCTCTTCTGCTTGAAATCAAGGAGTCTCTCTGTGGTTCTGTTATACCGATACCTGCCCCATGCAGCGCGTTTCAAACGCACTGCCCGAGCACAAGTAGGAGACCACCAAGGCACGCACTTCTGAGGATGCTTGCCCGAGGTTTGGGGAATAGAATGTGAAGCCGCTGTGAAGATGGAGGAGGAAAAGAGATGTAAAACCTCATCAATGGAGGACGAGGTAGGAACCTCATGAAAGGCAGTAAGATGTGCGTAAAGGTCCCATTTCGCCCGGTCAAATTGCCAGCGTGGGCAATGAGGAGGTGGAGAAAACAGAGGGGACTTTAGGATAATTGGGAAATGATCGCTGTCATGTAAGTCCGGGAGGACAGACCAGGTGAAGTCAAAGACAGTTGATGAAGAGCAGATGGAAAGATCGATGCAGGAGAAAGAATGAGTTCGGGGATCAAAATGGGTAGGAGTACCCGTATTTAAAACATGGAGGGGAAGAGAAGCAAGAAATGCCTCCAACTGAATGCCACGGGAGTCACAGTGCGACCCTCCCCAGAGAAAGTGGTGCGCGTTAAAATCGCCAAGTAATAGAAGGGGTGGCGGTAAGGAAGAAACCAGAAAATCAACATCTGGGATAGACAATGCCCGCGAAGGGGAGAGATATAAAGAACAGAGTGTATACCACTTATTCAAGTGGATATGGGCTGCGGTGTAATGTAACGAAGAAGGGACATGGAGCTGACGGTATGGAACACCAGTGCGTATAAGGAGAGCACTTTCGTTAAAGGTTCCATCTGAAAAAGGATCCGATGAATATAACAAATTATAGCCTGAAAAGGGCCTGATAACAGTGGATTGTAATTTGGGTTCTTGCAAACAGACCCCAATAGGGGAAAACTGGGAGAGCAACACCTGAAGCTCACCCCTGTTACCCCTGAGGCCTCGGATATTCCACTGCAAATAAGCCATGATTTATGGAGAAAAAGATAGAAGTGGAAGTGAGAGGAAGCTATGGACTAGGGTTAGAAAAGTCCACGTGTGGAGGTAGCGGAAGACCTGTAATCAGAGAGGGAGGAGGACGTTGTGAAGGAAGGGGGGGTTGAGACGAAGAAGAGAGATGAGGAACCTCAGATGGAGTAGTGTCCATCATCGGCCCAGTCTCTGAAATATATTCTGCAATAGCTTCCAGTGTTTCGGAAGTCAAAGATGCAGAATGGGAGACTACATTAGAAATGGAAGAAACTATCGGGGAGTCTATAGACTGTACTAAAGTAGAGGACGAGGAGGTAGAAGAGGAAACTGTCGTAGGGACTTGGGAGGGGACAGGGGATGAAGGTAGTTTATGAGGAGGAGGATGAACCTCCACACACGTTACAGAACTAGTTGGAGGCGAAGAACCTGGCAATAGGGATTTTTTGCCGGGCTTATAAGAGGGGGGGGCGCTGAGGTTTAGGTGTAGGACGAGGACGTGTAGACTCAGAACTGTGCGAGTGAATAGAGGAAGGAGTGTGGATAGTATGGGAAGCCGAGGTAGGGACCTCGGAGCCAAGAACATCAAAAGGATTCGAGACAGGGGTGACTGAGGATGAGGCGACTACAGAGGAAGCCGTGGAAGTTGGGACCCCAGAAGCAGGGCGACGTTTAACAATGCGAGAATAGGAAATACGGGGAAGTTTCCCTTGAAGGCGAAGATGAGAGACAGCCATAGCGTATGAAAGATAGGTATTAGGAGAAGTCGGTCGAAGAGTAAAAAACTTTGTCCATTGAGTAGTTTGAAACAGAGAGTTTAAGGGGAGTGCGTGACGAGCTTGTCGTTTCTGAGATGAACGAGAAGAAAGTGTCGAATCGTCATGTGTGGGTCTTGGTCGTTTGGGTGTGGGACCAGGGGTGGTCCGATGTGAGACGGGCGAGCGATTCGAAAATTGCCGCACCGTCGAGGGAGAAGCCGGAATCATGGTCAGAGAAGAGCAAAGGTCAGATGTATCGAAAGGGCCAGTCGGGTCCCTGGGACCTGAAGCAGGTGACGAACTGGCACCCGCTTCAGGTACAGGGGTATTAGGGTTGTCCGAAGAGTTATCCGTTATCAAGGTAGGGTCAGAACTAGGTGCGGTATCAAGGGGCCCGGGGGTAGAGTCAAGGATTAGGGCATCCATGGTTAGGTTACTTCTTTCTTTTTGTTTTTAAGAAAAAAAAAGAAAGAAAATAAAATAAAAATAAAAAAAAGAATAAAAAAAGGGGGGAACGTGGAGGAATAGCTCCTAGGAGGAATGAAAGGGGCGTAAATCCCCCTCCGTGCCCAAGAGGACCTCAACACCGCAAGTAGTGCAGATGCTGCATGGAACCCGTGCCATACCCTACCCTTCATGCCAGTAAACCAGCAATCCGGGATAGCAACCTCACATCCACCGAGCCACCTCGGCGGACAAAAGAGAGGGCGGCCGGATATCCGCCACAAAGCATACCGCCTTCGGCCACCACCCCCGGAATCCGAAAGGTGGCCTCCAGAGATACACCCGTCGCCCGAAAGATACCCAAGGCCACCCCCCGGGAGACCGGAGAGGGATTGGGACATCCCCAGGCGATCCAGATTCCACGGCAAACTACACCACCACCAAGAACCTCAATGGAATAGGAATGGACCACGGTACCCTTCCCCCTACCTAGGAACTAGAATGCCTGTGGAGAGAAGCTCCCAGGGTAAAAATGGGAAGGAAATAAGGGAGGGATGAGGAGGAGGGGGAGGAGGAAAGGGAAAAGGGAGGATGGGGAAGATGGGAAAAGGGAGGGGGATTGGGGGTTAATTAGGTTCGGTCTGAGGAAGAAGACCAAAAGGTCCAATTCCTCAGACCGATAGCCTCTTTACCTTGTCAAGGAGCCCCCCTTAAAGAGGCACATTATGGAAACCTTCACAAAAAAGGCATTTTACTTGTGGTATAGAATCAGTAATGTATTTAAACTAATGGCACCATCTAAAAACATTTGGAATGTATCCTTTGGAATACATACAAATGACAAAGTTGTCTCATTCAAATATCCTTTGGAATACAAATGATAAAGTTGTCTCTTAATCAATATAAAGAAAATGCCTTATCGAGGAGAAAGCTGCAGTAGGTGTAAGATAAACCAAGTGAAAAACACATGTGGGTAATGCTGTAATATTTAATGTCTGACTTTTTTAATTTTTCTACTAGCAAAAGCAAGAAATACTGCCAGAACAAAAGCCATAGTCTTCAAGAGGTTACATGGAAATTACTGGCAGAATATGCCATACCAGCCAGATTTTAATAATTATACTGATCTGCAAGATAGCCACCAGGGAAACCTACCTGGAGTCTACCAGGAGGTTATTCCGGGGGTCAATGCCCCCGGAATAATGCCCAGTCCTTGACCAGGCCTCCTGGTGGATCAGGGCCTGGTCAATCAGGCTGTTACTGATGGCCACACGCAATCCAACACACAAACTACAGCCCAGCTGATCAGGAACTGACTAGGTATCTATTCAGTTCCCTCTTGAAGGCAGTGAGGGGTCTACTGGTAATTCCCCTTATGGAAGGCTGTTGAAAAGTCTTATAGGCAGGCAGCGAGTAGAAAAACTCGGAACTATTCACAGGTAAATCATAAGTAAAATCTAGTAAGTATAATATAATAGCCGACTATAATCAGCAAGGAAATGAGTGAGCTACTAAAGTCCCAGTATGACTAAGTTTTTAGCGAGCAGCTAACCAGACTGAGAGTCGAAGACCTAAATGAATTTTTTATGAGTGCCACAGAACTTGGTACTCGCAAACCTATCTGACATTATCCTGATGCCAAATGACTTCAAAAAGGCGATAAATGACATGCCCATGCACTCCGCCCCAGACCCAGACTCGTGAAACTCTGTGTTCATCAAGAACTGCAAGAAGCCCCTAGCATGTGCTTTTAACATCCTATGTTCTGGTGGCTAAAGCTCTCGCTTCACACGGCGAGGGCCTGGGTTCGATTCCCAGCCAGGGCAGAAACATTGGGCGTGTTTCTTTACACCTGTTGTCTATGTTCCCCATCAGTAAAATGGGTACCTGGGTGTTAGTCAACTGGTGTGAGTCGGATCCTAGGACACTGACCTAATCTGCCCGAAATGCTCAGCATAACAAGGACTTGTCACTATATAGTATGTCAGCTGATGTCAGCTAGGTCTGTATACCATGTACATGTACTTGTAGTAAATAAAGATATTATTATTATTATTATTATTATTATTATTATAGAGAGGGAGCATGGACACTGGGGTCGTCCCGCAGTTACTAAAAACAACAGACATACCCCCACTCCACAAAGGGGGCAGTAAAGCAATAGCAAAGAACTACAGACCAATAGCACTAACGTCCCATATCATAAAAATCTTTGAAAGGGTTCTAAGAAGCAAGATCGCCACTCGTCTAGATACCCATCAATTACACAACCCAGGGCAGCATGGGTTTAGAGCAGGTGGCTCCTGTCTGTCCCAACTATTGGACCACTACGACAAGGATGCTCTAGAAGACAAACAGAATGCAGATGTTATATACTACACAGACTTTGGAAAAGCCTTTGACAAGTGTGATCATGGTGTAATAGCACACAAAATGCGTGATAAAGGAATAACAGGAAAAGTGGGTAGATGGATCTATAATTTCCTAACAAATAGAACAAATAAAGTCTGAGGCGGCTACGGTGAAAAGCTCTGTTCCACAAGGCACAGTACTCGCTTCCATCTTGTTCCTCATCCTCATATTGGACATAGACAGGGATATAAGCCACAGTGCTGTTTCTTCCTTTGCAGATGACACCCAAATCTGCATGACAGAAGTTCAATGATAAGAAATTTCAATTATACGTACTCCAATATGGAAAACGTGAGGAAATTATAATTTTCTTTGGAGTATAAAAGAAATTCCAACCACACAATAGAGCGAAAAACTAATGTCAAAGACCTGGGAGTGATCATGTCAGAGGATCTCACATTCAAGGACCATAACAGTGTTCCAATCGCATCTGCTAGAAAAATGACAGGATGGATAATGAGAACCTTCAAAACCAGGGATGCCAAGCCCATGATGACACTTTTCAGGTCGCTTGTTCTATCTAGGCTGGAATATTGCTGCACACTAACTGCACCTTTCAAGGCAGGCAAAATTGCTGACCTAAAAAATGTGCAGAGAACCTTCATGGCACGCATAACTGCGATAAACCACCTCAATTACTGGGAACGCTTGAAGTTCTTAAACCTGTACTCCCTAGAACGCAGGCGGGAGAGATACATTATTATATACACTTGGAAAATCCTAGAGGGATTAGTACCAAACTTGCACAGGAGTCACTCCCTACAAAAGCAAAAGACTTGGCAGATGATGTAACATCCCCCCATTGAAAAGCAGGGGTACCACTAGTACATTGAGAGAACACAATAAGTGTCAGGGGCCCAAGACTGTTTAACTGCCTCTCAGCATACATAAGGGATATTATCAATAGACCCCTGGCTGTCTTCAATCAGACACTGGACAGGCACCTAAAGTCAGTACCTGACCAGCCAGGATGTGGTACATACGTTGGACTGCGTGCGGCCAGCAGTAACAGCCTTGTTGATCAGGCCCTGATCCACCATGAGGCCTCGTCACACACCAGGCCGCGGGGGCGTTGACCCCCGGAACTCTCCAGGTAATCAAACCAATGGTAAGCAATGCAGTTAGGAAAATAGACACACACAGAAAATGAAGCATTACACCAAGAAAAGATTTTTTTTTTTTTTAAACAAATCGGCCGTCTCCCACCGATGCAGGGTGACCCAAAAAGAAAGAAAATCCCCAAAAAGAAAATACTTTCATCATCATTCAACACTTTCACCACAGTCATACATAATTACTGTCTTTGCAGAGGCGCTCAGATACGACAGCTGAGAATAGTCCCTCCCAGCTGTCACTATCCCAGACCCCTCCTTTAAAGTGCAGGCATTGTACTTCCTATTTCCAGGACTCAAGTCCAACTATATCAATTAACTGGTTTCTCTGGATCCCTTCACAAAATGTTACCCTACTCACACTCCAACAGATCGTCATGTCCCAAAAACCATTCGTCTCCATTCACTCCTATCTAACACGCTCACACATGCTTGCTGGAAGTCTAAGCCCCTCACCGACAAAACCTCCTTTACCCCCTCCCTCCAACCTTTTCTAGGATTACCCCTACCCCGCCTTCCTTCCCCGACAGATTTATACGCTCTCCAAGTCATTCTACTTTGATCCATTCTCTCTAAATGACCAAACCACCTCAACAACCCTCTTCAGCCCTCTGACAAATACTTTTAGTAACTCCACACCTTCTCCTAATTTTCACATTCCGAATTTTCTGCATAATATTTACACCACACATTGCCCTTAGACAGGACATCTCCACTGCCTCCAGCCTCCTCCTCGCTGCAGCATTTGCAACCCATGCTTCACACCCATATAAGAGTGTTGGTACCACTATACTTTCGTACATTCCCTTCTTTGCCTCCATGGATAACGTTTTTTGTCTCCACAGATACCTCAATGCACCACTCACTTTTTTTCCTTCATCAATTCTATGGTTAACCTCATCCTTCATAAACCCATCCGCTGACACGTCAACTCCCAAATATCTGAAAACATTTACTTCTTCCATAATCTCTCTCCAATGTGATATCCAATTTTTCTTTATTTAAATCGTTTGATACCCTCATCACCTTACTCTTATCTATGTTCACTTTTAACTTTCTACCTTTACACACTCTCCCAAACTCCTCCACTAACCTTTGCAACTTTTCTTTAGAATCTCCCATAAGCACAGTATCATCAGCAAAACGTAACTGTGTCAACTCCCATTTTGCATTTAATTCTCCATAATTTAATCCCACCCTCTCCCCAACACCCTAGCATTTACTTCTTTTACAACCCCATCTATAAATATATTAAACAACCATGGTGACATTACACATCCCTGTCTAAGACCTACTTTTACCGGGAAGTAATCTCCCTCTCTCCTACACACCCTAACCTGAGCCTCACTATCCTCATAAAAACTCTTTACAGCCTTCAGTAACTTACTACCTATTCCATACACTTGCAACATTTGCCACATTGCTCCCCTATCTACTCTATCATATGCCTTTTCTAAATCCATAAATGCAATAAAAACTTCTCTACCTTTATCTAAATACTGTTCACATATATGCTTCACTGTAAACACTTGATCTACACATCCCCTACCCACTCTAAAGCCTCCTTGCTCATTTGCAATCCTACTCTCTGTCTTACCTCTAATTCTCTCAATAATAACCCTGCCATACACTTTACCTGGTATACTCAGTAAACTTATTCCCCTATAATTTTTACACTCTCTTTATCCCCTTCCCTTTATATAAAGGAACTATACATGCTCTCTGCCAATCCCTAGGTACCTTCCCCTCTTTCATACATTTATTAAACAAAAATACCAACCACTCCAGCACTATATCCCCCTGCTTTTAACATTTCTGTCATGATTCCGTCAATTCCAGCTGCTTTACCCCTTTCATTCTACGTAATGCCTCACGCACCTCCCCCACACTCACATCCTGCTCTTCTTCACTCCTAAACGATGTTGTACCTCCCTGGCCAGTACATGAAATTATCGCCTCCCTCTTTTCATCGATATTTAAAAGTTCCTCAAAATATTCCCGCCATCTACCCAATACCTCCAGCTCCCATCTACTAACCCCTACTCCGTTTTTAACTGACAAATCCATTCGTTCCCTAGGCTTTCTTACCTTGTTTATCTCACTCCAAAATTTTTCTTCTTTTCAGAAAATTTCTTGACAGAGCCTCTCCCATTCTTTCATCCGCTCTTCTTTGCACTCTCTCACCACTCTCTTCACCTTTCTTTTACTCTCCATATACTCTGCTCTTCTATTAACACTTCTGTTTTGTAAAACCTCTCATAAGCTACCTTTTTCTCTTTATCACACCCTTTACTTCTTCATTCCACCACTACTCCTTTCCTCCTGCACCCACCCTCCTATAGCCACAAACTTCTGCCCCACATTCTAATACTGCATTTTTAAAACTATCCCAACTCTCTTCAACCCCCCCACTACTCCTACTTAAATAACAAAAGGCACATACCGTGACTGAACAATACACACACAACTGCACATATAAAAGAGGAGCTGATACGTTGCCTCTTAAACTGACTCTGGACCATTTACAAATCACACTAACACACAGAGACAGAGGAAGGGTATTTATAGGCAGGCAGACAGGGGAGGGTACAAGAGAGTGGGGTAATGTAGGAGTAGTGGTAGTAGTGGTAGTAGTAAAGGTAGTAGAGTAGACAGTCATATGGGAAGGAGCACTGTAATGAGGCTAGCGGCCCGCAAGGGTGGTACGAGAGGGAAAAAAAGGGAAAAAATGAAGGAAAATACAAGGCAAAAGAAAGAACAGAAAGAAAGGAAAACCCCAGGAGAAAAAAGGAGAAGGGGGAAGATAAGAAAGGGAAGGAATCAGGTTAAGTCACGGGTGTTCTGAAGTTTAGAGCATTTAACAATGTGTGTTAGTGTGACTTTGTAAATGGTCCAAGTCGGGCCGAAACGTCGTCGTAAGCTCCTCTCTTTTATATGTGCGGGTTGTGTGTGTATACTCCTACTTGCACTAGCCCACCTTTCTGCCAATATTTGCTTATATCTCACCCTAACTTCCTCCTCCCTTAGTTTATACACTTTTACCTCTCTCTTACTTGCTGTTGCCATTTTCTTTTTGTCCCATCTACCTTTTACTCTAACTGTAGCTACAACCAAATAATGATCTGATATATCCGTTACCCCTCTATAAACATGTACATCCTGAAGCCTACTCATCAACCTTTTATCCACCAATACATAATCCAATAAACTACTTTCCTTACGTGCTATATCATACCTTGTATATTTATTTATCCTCTTTTTCATAAAATATGTATTACTTATTACCAAACCTCTTTCTACACATAGCTCAATTAATGGTTCCCCATTTACATTTACCCCTGGCACCCCAAATTTACCTACTACTCCATCCACAACATTTTTACCCACTTTAGCATTAAGATCCCCAACCACAATTACTCTCTCACTTGGTTCAAAACTCCCCACACATTCACTCAACATTTCCCAAAATCTCTCTCTCTCCTCTACACTTCTCTCTTCTCCAGGTGCATAAACACTTACTATAACCCACTTTTCACATCCAACCTTTATTTTACTCCACATAATCCTTGAATTTATACATTTATATTCTTCTTTACCTGCCATAACTGATTATTCAACATTATTGCCCTCCTTCTTTAGCTCTAACTCTATTTGAAACCCCTGATCTAATCCCATTTATTTCTCCCCACTGAAACTCTCCTACCCCCTTCAGCTTTGTCTCACTTAAAGCCAGGACATCCAGCTTCTTTTCATTCATAACATCTACAATCATCTCTTTCTTATCATTCGCACAACATCCACGCACATTCAAACATCCCACTTTGACGGTTTTCTTCTTCTTCTTTTTAGTAAGCTATACAGGAAAAGGGGTTACTAGCCCATTGTTCCCGGCATTTTAGTTGACTTTTACAACACGCATGGCTTACATTTATCAAACAAAAATACCAACCACTCCAGCAGCACTATATCCCCCTGTTTTTAACATTTCTGTCATGATCCTGTCAGTTCCAGCTGCTTTACCCCTTTCATTTACGTATTGCCTCATGCACCTCCCCCATACTCACATCCTGCTCTTCTTCACTCCTAAACGATGTTGTACATCCCTGGCCAGTACATGAAATTACCGCCTCCCTTTTTTCATCGACATTTAAAAGTTCCTCAAAATATTCCCGCCATCTACCCAATACCTACAGCTCCCCATCTCTGTTTTAACTGACAAATCCATAAATATAAAATAATATACAATATACTCATATTAAATGCAAGAAACTACTGTACTGTACAGGCTACATCATGAGAACAAACAGTATGTAAATTATACTATTATAATCATAATTAAGCACTAAACCTGTAAGAGTCATACAGCAACAATATGTAAAGCATGATACGGACATCACAGTTGAGATAAGTCATTAGAAAGCAGTATTTATGTAAAGCATGATACTGACATCACAGTTACAGATTGTAACTCAGAGTTGGCCACAGAGAATGGAAACTTATCAAAGCCATAACAAGCAGCCCCATATTCTCCATTCATTTTTACAGCAACTATTGCACCCATAAACTCTGGGTAATATGAGGCAATATTCTGTAGAGCTACTTCAGAGGCAGCACTAGGCGCAACACCAGAACGCATCAACTCCACGGTCAATAAAGCTGGCATAAATCGCATCATTACATCACCATCCCCAATGGCTGCAGCTCCTCCTACATGCTTATCAACATAAACACCACTACCTGGTATTGGTGAATCCCCAACTCTTCCAGGTATTTTGTGTATAGCACCATTAGTTGATGTTCCACCAGAAATACGGCCTTTCTTATCTATAGCTATCATTCCAATGGTATCATGATTCTTCACATTAAAATTCTTTCCTTCAGAAGCTGTAGACCCTTTAAAACTTTTACATTTTGTATCTATTGGATGGTAAGGCCCACAGGTTAGTTCAGGCTCTGGTAAAACATTTTTCCAGAAATTAGGTTGGCATGATGCATTTTTCCATTCTGTATATATTTCATCTGAAGACTGTGTTGTTAGGTTTTCCTCCTTGAAGCCCATCATGAGAGCAAATTCTGTAGCTTGGTCTCCAACCAGCATGGTGTGAGTAGTGTGCTCCATCACCTTACGTGCCACTGATATGGCGCTCTTCACTCTTCTCAAAGCTCCAACTGCTCCCACATCATGGGTTGTCCTAAGTAAAACAATTAAAATATTATTTTTTATACATGTCCTCCAGAGAGTGATTTAAAATTAAATTTTAACATGTTAAGAACAACTATAAGTGGATTCTTTAAAGTCTTTTCTACTGACAATTACAGGCTAACTTGTCAACACACACAAAGCCCTCACTGAAAAGGCTGCTTTCCTCAAAAAAGTTCATTATGTTAATTTTCATTAGACAAAACATGCTTTCCACAATGAACTCCTTTATATACATCAAAATGCAAATCAGCAATACAAAGTGTAAACTGAAAAAGGAAATAATAACACAGTTGACCCATGAGTAACAGTCCAAAAAAGGAACTGGATAAATAATTTATATGAATTTTAGTTTTAAGCAAATTATTTTCCCCATAGACACCCATGTTATAATTGGATATGTGGATAGACACACAAGGACATAACAGGCAAGTTTGAGAGTACAGTGGACCCTCGAGTTTCACGATTAATCCGTTCCAAAGGGTCTGCTGAAAGGCGAAATTCCGAATGGCGAAACCATTTTCCCCATAAGAAATAATGTAAATCCAATTAATTCGTTTCAGACACCCAAATACCCAAAAGCATTAACAAAAAATACAATTTTTAGAGATTAAATATAGATTTACATACAGAAAACAATGAAAAATAAATATAAAGCACTAATGAAATGTATAAATGAACATTTAAATCACTATTACATACCTTTATTGAAGACTCTTGTTGGGAGAGGGAGAGGGAGTGTGTTTGGATACAGGACAAAATACTTAAATATGACGAGCTAATACCAACTGTACGGCTTATTTATCTATCACAATTCATCTAATATGACATAATAAACAATATTAATAACATAGAAACATGATATATACTCTACAATAAATAAAATATATCATTATGTATGTCACAGTGGTGGTAGTGTATTGTTGTTGGGTTTATAAGGGCCACTGAGACATAAGCCATACATATTAGTGGTGGTGTAGGTGGCAGCAAGCCACCACCACAATTCACACAAACAATGTACGTAATTTATAAATAAGAAATATTTACACTTTAATTTATAAATAAGAAATATTTACACTTTATAAATAAGAAATATTTACACTTACCTTGGAGGATGCTGGCAGAGGACAGCAGTGTTGTCAGTGTCCCTATATACAGTGGACCTACACTATTCGAACACTCCAAAACTTACCTCATTCCAGAATGCTGTTCAAGTGCTGTTACCTAACGAATTTATTCCCATAAGGAATTATGTAAATTAGACGAGTCCATTTCAGACCCCCGAAAATACACTTATAAAAGCACTTAAAATAATAAACTTACATAAAAGGGTGAGTTTTGGAGTATTCGAATAGCGAGGGTCCACTGTACCTCAAACAACATTGGAGGAGTTAGTTTCATGTTGTCCTTTTCTATCGGCAATCGCTTAACTTTCTTGAATTCTATCGTGTTTCTCACCATCTTTACCAAAGAGCTGGCACTAGAAGCTTTCTTTGGGACCATGGTGGCTTATTTAGTAGTTGCAAGCACAAAAAAGAAAGGAATATTACGAAATGTATTTTATGAATGCGTGGGGAAGATCTTCAGCTGATAAACAATGCCAGACTGCCTTTGAATGGTGTGTGGGGGCACCTTTGTGTGCGCGTGGATGGTGGAGGCCACTCCGGACGTGTTCCGTACCATCGCCGAATCCCGAGGCAAATCACGAAACGTGAAGATATATTTTCATGAAAAAAGTTGCTGAAAGTCAAATTTCAAGAAGCGCAAGGCTCATGAAACTCGGGGGTCCACTGTATTAGATTGGAATGAGCAGAGGCAAGTCTTTTTTTTTTTTTTTTTTTGAGAAGGAGAGAATTGACGTACAGTGGTCCTCGGTTTTTGTGCATCTCCAAACTCGAACATTTATGTAAGTGTATTTTCGTAAGTGCTGTTGCAAGTGTATTTTTAGGGGTCTGAAATAGAGTAACCTACGTGGCATTATTTCTTAAGGAAGTAAATTAGTTCGGTAATGGCATTTAAGCAGCATTCTGGAACGAATTTTCGGCGGAAACCGAGGGACCACTGTACTGCTGGAGTGTGATATAGAAGAACATACATGAATGAATTCAAGGAAAAACCTTTCAAAGGGGAAGGGGGTTGCCTGGATGATGATGGGGGCTCTTGATCCAAGAAACTGGAATTACCCACTCTTCCTCCAATCCAACCTGATTACCCTCCATTTCCCTGGTGATCTGACCCCTATTGATTTTATGCCTTCCATGAATATAATAATAATAATAATGATGATAGTAAAGGTCTCGTAAACATGCAAGATTTCAGGTATATCTTGCTACTTCTATCTACAGTGGACCCTTGAAAATCGTGATTAATCCATTCCTGAGAGGCCGCCGATTTTCAAAATGGACGATTTTCAAAACCATTTTCCCCATAAGAAATAATGTAAATCAAATTAATCCGTTCCAGACATCCCAAAGAATTTAAATTTTTTTTTTTTTTACATAAAATGTACATTTATCTACACAGAAAACAATGAGACATGAAGTATAAAATAGTAATAACTTGACACTTACCTTTATTGAAGAGTTGTTGATGTGTGGAAGACAGGAGGAGGGTAGAGGTGTTAGTCGACTGGTGTGAGTCGCATCCTAGGACACTGACCTAATCTGCCCGAAATGCTCAGCATAACAAGGGACTTTCTATATAGTAGTATGTCACTGATGTCAGCTAGGCCTGTATACCATGTACATGTACTTGTAGTAAATAAAGATATTTTTATTATTATAAGAGTTACTATTTGGAATAGGAATTCCCTTCCATAGACTTCAAGTACCAAGTCCTTTTCCGGGGTTACTTCCCTTCTTTGTCTTTTACTGCCACAGTATATTCATTACTTACTTTAAAATATTTGTTAGTCTTAATGTAGGGAGAGAGGTGTGTAGTATTTATTTGTAGGAATTCAGTGTAGGTAGCCTGTAGACGTAGGTACACGTATGTAGCCCCCACGCGGGGCTTCACTACACAGCCATATTATTACCATGTTCACTGAGTTTAATCATTTCTAACAACTACCTTTAGATGCCATCATAAACAAAGGGAGAAGTAATGAATAATTCATGCCGAGAATTGTAAACAAACGCGTATGATGGGCGGTTACTGCACCAGACGCCAGATTTACAGTTTTCTCTAACGCTGCATCAGAGAAAACGTAATGTTTACTCTCCACCCAACTCACCACTCGATAGCATATAACATTGTATCAATGTTTACATGCTATATGATATGTAACATGTTTCTTATATAATTTTGAAGAAAATATCATAGATGGAGTAATGAAAATGTCTATATTAACCTAAAATAAAACATTTAACCTAAAATAAGACATTTGTTTGAGCTTGGTGTGGGGAAGTACCCTGGCTGATTTGTGTGGGGAAGTATCCTGCCTGGCGTGAGGAAGTACCCTACCTGGTGTGGAGAAGTACCCTGGCTGATTTGTGTGGGGAAGTAACCTGCCTGGTGTGGGGAAGTACCCTTCCTGGTGTGGGGAAGTACCCTGCCTGGTGTGGGGAAGTACCCTGTCTGGTGTGTTCTTTCTTGAATTATATCGTGTTTCTTGTATTCTTTAGCAAAGAGCTGGCACTAGGAGCTTTCTTTGGGCCCATGGTGGCTTATTTAGCAGTTGCAAGCACTAAAACGAATGGAATAATGACAAAATGTATGGTATGAATGCGTGGGTGGCGGTCACTCGCTGGTAAAAAATGGCACACTGACGCTCAATGTGGTGTTTATGTGCCCAGGCGGCGGGGAGGCCACGTGGAAGCTTTTCAGACGACCGATGATTTTCAAGGAAATGGACGATTTTCAAGTCAATTTTTGCCAAAAAGTGGGCGATTTTCAAATTCGCTGATCTTCAAGGGAGACGATTTTAAAAGGGGCCACTGTACACTTAGGTCACACTACACATGCATGTACAAGCATATACAGTGGTACCTCGAGTTACGATGGTCCCCAAAATCACCCTTTTATGTAAGTTTATTTTTTTAAATGCTTTTGTAAGTATATTTTTGGGGGTGTAAAAGGACTAGTCTATTTTACATTATTCCTTATGGGGATAAATTTGTTTGGTAATGGCACTTGAACAGCATTCTCGAACAAAAAAGTATCGTAACTCGAGGTACCACTGTACAGTGGACCCCCGAGTTTCGTAAAAACTTCACTCCTGAAGTCTGCTCAAGTGCCATTACCTAACGAATTTACCCCCTTAAGGAAAAATGTCACGTAGGTTAGTCTATTTCAGACCCCCAAAAATACTTTTCCACAAGCACTTACAATATTATACTTACATAAATGTACGATTTCCGGGGTTTACGAAACTCGGGGGGTCCACTGTATATACACACCCCTCTGGGTTTTCTTCTATTTTCTTCCTCTGTAAGCCATGCGTGTCGTAAAAGGTGACTAAAATGCCGGGAGAAAGGGGCTAGTAACTCCTCCTGTATACATTACTAAAGTTAAAAAGAGGAACTTTGTTTTTCTTTTTGGGCCACCCTGCCTCGGTGGGATATGGCCAGTTTGTTAAAAGAAGAAAAAGAATAGTAAATGTGGAAAATACAGTGTCTGCACTAGTTAAATTATTTGAATTGTGATGGCCACACACTTCTGGAACAACAGGTAAGGAGTGATTGGTAAATGCATTTTCCTTCTTTGGATCAACTTTGCTTGGTGGGAAACGGTCAGTGTGAAAAAATGAAAATATTATGTGGCAACAACTAACATTACAATATAATAACTGTCTTTCAAATTTTTATCAGAATATTAAATGAGCATAAAGTTCATCATTCACTTTCTTATAACTGAGAAACCTGCTAATGTACAGTATTTCTAGAATCACTAATTCATTTTCACAATCCTACACTTTTAAAGTCAATATCCTATACAGTATACATTACGTATATGGTACATTATAAGAATACAGTATACGTACATTACATGGTACATTATAAGAATAATACATACAGTGGTACCCCGAGTTTTGGTCATAATTCATTACGGAAGGCTGTTCGAGTGCCGTTACCTAACGAATTTGTTCCCATAAGGAATAATGTAAATTAGATTAGTCCGTTTCAGACCCCCAAAAATACACTTACAAAAGCACTTACAATAATACACTTACATAATTGTTTGAGTTGGGAGCTGTACGAAACTCGAGGTACCACTGTATTGTAATGACAAATATGTTTTTTGACAAACCTACATGAGTGTTAATAACTTACACAGAGGAGTTGAAAAATATATAGAAATCACACACTTCTTTTCCCTTACCCATCCATAATCATAGCATCCAAGGTGGTCTCTCCATTTTCGTCGGGGCTTCCCCCAAATCCTACAGTCCCATCACACTGTAATTCTTCACACACTGTGCATCCTTTCTCAACAGCATCCAAAGATGAACCATTTTCAGTGTTTAGAATAGTCCATGCTGCAAGAAAATACAGCAAATATAATATTCTACTGACTAATAAATAGTCTAGTACAATTTACTTTTGACATTATACAGTAAACCCTCAGTTTAATGGACTAACAGGAGAGAGTGGCAGATAATGGTGTTATCGACAATTGTGATACATTAGATTGTTTTCCCGTGATAGTAACAATAACAGACAATTCTCTAACAAGTGAACTTTGACTGTTGTTTCTGAATCAGCTGAACAGCAAATTTTTTCCCATATCTCTGAAATCCATTAAATCAAGAGTTTACTGCATGCATCACAGATATTGAGGAATGCAGCATACTAATAAGATATTATGCATGTGGGCAACTTCCTCTGTGGCAAGAGGGAGCAAGTTTGTAAAACACTAAACCTGTGTGTATCATTCAGTGCAGGTAGTTCTTGAGGCTTAATCCTCTCTCAACTAAACATGAGGTCACAGCCAGGCTGCCCAATTTGGTGATATAATTAGTGCTAATTAATACTCCTGATGATGCAGTTAA
The DNA here is from genome assembly GCA_009830355.1 of Cherax destructor. NCBI lineage: Eukaryota > Metazoa > Arthropoda > Malacostraca > Decapoda > Parastacidae > Cherax > Cherax destructor. The sequence goes on along the minus strand of WNWK01008223.1, from coordinate 39,049 downwards.
GGATGAAGCATCTGGTACAGGCAATTCTGGAAGATTTAGTCTTGGAAAGGTTGGCATTATTGGAGAAGCCTCCAAACCAAGAAAGAAAGGCAGAAGTGGCCCTGAAGAGACAGACAGAACAAGAGAACTATCTTGGGTAGTAGACTTTGTCAGAGATAGCCCTAATGAGGCTAGTATCATGGAACAATAATAAAAATATGGGTATTAATGAAAAACACTAAACCCATAGAGATCATTCTGTACTATTTGCATAGGTGTCCCATAATTCAATTGTTAGCACACTCAGCTCACACACTGAGGTCCAGGAGTCGATCCACGGTATGGCTGGAAACATTAGGACATGTTTCTTTAAGATACCTGCTGTCCAATATTCACCCATCAGTAAAATGGGTACCTGGGTGTAAGTTGACTTGTGTGGGTCACATCCTGGGGCAAAATTGACCTAATTTGCCCAAAATGCTCTGCATAACAAGGGGCTTTCTATATTGTAGTAGTATGTCACTGATGTCAGCTAGGCCTGTATACCTTATATGTACATGTACTTGTAGAAATAAAGACTATTATTATTATTTTCCAACATGTCGGCAATCTCCTAATGAGGCTGGGTGACCTAAAAAAGAAAAAACACTTTCACCATCATTCACACAATCACTGTCTTTTGCAGAGGTACCCAAATACGACAGTTTAGATGTCACTCCAAACAGCCAATATCCCATTTCTTAGATGGGATTTTTTCTTTTTAAATTTTCTGTCGGATAAATGTTTTTGTTCATCCTGTTATGACTCAGTGTAAGGTTTCTTTCCTCTATTGTTAAGTCTTTTGCAATCTCTGTTTTTACTCTAGTTTTAGCTGTTTTCAGTGGAACATGCTTTGTACACACTCATGTACACCCCCCCCCACTCTTCAGAGACCTAAACTTATTCACTGCACCGAACATTCACACCTACTACTGTGCAACCTACATTTACAGAACCATAAATTCTAATATTAACCCTGAACTAAAACACTTTCTTGATAGTTGCAACAGGACCCATAAACACAATACCAGACACAAAAATCTCTATGACATTCCCCGTGTCCGGCTAAATCTCTACAAAAATTCAATGTACATAAAAGGGCCTAAAATCTGGAACTCCCTGCCCGAAAACTCTAGAACTGCAGACTCAACCACCATTTTCAAAACTACCATTAAAAAACATCTTATTTCCCTAACAACCCATCATCAGATAACTACATGAAAACCAGCTATTCTCTTTTTCGTATTATGCACACATCCAAAACAAATTAGATTTACTCTCGATATCTGTGATTCCCCCTAATTTACACTTACACTCACCCATATGACTGTACAGTCAACCCCCGGTGCTCGACGGCGTCGAAGGTCGTCCAAATCGGTGTTCAACGAGTTTTTTTACAAGAATTTTGGCTCGGTATTAGGCGGCCGCTCGGAGTTAGACGAGTTGGCTATCCGTCCCGGACGCGTACGCAAGGGCCGTGGCCCAGCTGAGCGCCCAGGCACTCAGTGTGCTATTGTTTACAAGCGAGCGACCACTACCCACGCACCACAAACGTATTCATACCATATATATTGTCATTATTCCAGTGTTTTTAGTGCTTGCAACTGCTAAATAAGCCACCATGGGACCCAAGAAAACTCCTAGTGCCAAGCCTGTGGTAAAGAATGTCAGAAATACGGTAGAATTGAAGAAGGAGATGATAGCAAAATATGAAAGTGGAGTGCGTGTCACTGAGCTGGCCAGGCTCTATGGCAAATCCCATTCAACCATCTCTTCCATTTTGGCCAAGAGAAAGGAAATCAAGGATGCTGTTGTTGCGAAAGGTGCAAGTATGGTCACAAAACAGAGATCTCAAGTGCTGGAACAAGTGGAAACTTTGTTGTTGGTGTGGATCAACGAGAAACAGTTAGCAGGAGATAGTGTTACGCAGGCAATAATATGTGAAAAAGCAAGGCAGTTGCATGATGATCTCGTCAAGAAAATGCCCTCAATGAGTGCTGAAGTGAACGAATTTAAAGCCAGCAAAGGCTGGTTTCAAAGATTTAAGAAGCGAAGTGGCATACATAGTGTTGTGAGGCATGGTGAGGCAGCCAGTTCTGACAAAAGTGCAGCTGAAAAATATGTGCAGGAATTCCAGGGGTACATAGAGGCTGAACAATTCCAACCCCAACAAGTGTTCAATTGTGACGAAACAGGCCTGTTTTGGAAGAAAATGCCAAACAGGACCTTCATTACACAGGAGGAAAAGACACTCCCAGGACATAAGCCTATGAAAGACAGGCTAACTCTCATGATGTGTGCTAATGCCAGTGGTGATTGCCTTTACTGGTGTATCATTCTGAAAATCCCCGAGTGTTTGGCAGATGCGGTATCACCAAGTCTAATTTGTGTGTGATGTGGAAGTCTAACAAAAAGGCATGGGTCACTAGGGAAATTTTCCTTGATTGGTTCAAAAACGTGTTTGGCCCCAGTGTGAAGAAATATCTTGAGGAAAATAATTTGCCACTTAAGTGCCTCCTGATAATGGACAATGCTTCTGGTCATCCTCGAGACTTGGCAGAGGAAATTGTGCAGGGCTGTGAGTTCATCAAAGTGAAGTTCTTGCCCCCTAATACCACTCCTCTCCTCATGCCCATGGACCAGCAGGTCATTTGCAACTTTAAAAAACTCTACACCAAAGCAATGTTTCAAAAGTGCTTTGATGTGACCACAGACATGGATATGACCCTAAAAGAGTTTTGGAAAGATCATTTCCATATCCTGCATTGTGTAAGGCTTGGGAGGGAGTGACTACCAGGACTTTGAACTCTGCCTGGAGAAAATTGTGCCCAGACTGTGTCCTAGATTTTGGGGCTGAGCCTCAGAACCCTGAGCCTGAGCCTGTTGTGTAAGAAATTGTGGAACTGGGCAAGTCCATGGGGTTGGATGTTTGTACCCAGGATGTGGCACAGTTGGTGGAGGAGCAAAATGAAGAGTTAACCACTGAAGATCTGCAAGAGCTTCAACAGCAACAACAGACCACAGTTCAGGAAAATGGTCCAGAGGGGTAGGAGGTGGAACCGAGATGGAAGAAGGTGCCTTCTTCAAAAATTAAGGAGATTTGTGCGCAATGGACTAATGTGCAAACATTTATGTATGATTATCACCCTAACCAAGATGTTGCAGGCCGTATATGCGACATGTTTAATAACAATGTCTTGTCACATTTTAGGGACATTTTAAAGAACCGCCAGACACAGAGCTCCCTGGACAGATTTTTTGTGAGAGAGGGGTCCAGTGACTCTCAAGCTGGTCCTAGTGGCCTTAAAAGAAAAAGGCCAGTAACCCCAGAAAAGAACTTGGTACCTGCAGTGTTAATGGAAGGGGATTCCCCTTCCAAACACTAGCATACTACTCCACCTTCTCCCCTCCTCCCGTCTTCCACACATCAACAACTCTTCAATAAATGTAAGTGACATGTTATTGTACTATTTATTTCTTAATTTTTTATAAAATTGTGTATAATTTAATGTCAAAAAGTTCTAAAAAATATTTTATTTTAATACTTTTGGATGTCTGGAACGGATTAACTTTATTTCCATTATTTCTTATGGGGAAAATAGAATCGGAGTTCGACCAAACCGGTGGTCGATGGGCCCTCTGGAACGGATTACTGACGAGAACCGGGGGTTGATTGTATACATAAAATTATAGCTGCTGCCTAATAAGTTAGCCCTAAGTTTGCCTAAGATACTCTCCCAATAATAGCTTTAATAGAGACAGTGTATCATACCAAGATTTAACCATTCCCATTACTAAATTTACTAATTGTAATATTGTTATATGATCTGTATGTACTACCTCATTATTATAAATCTAATTAGTCACTTAAGTTACATAGTACAGTGGTACCTCGGTTTACGATATTTTTTCATTTCAGAATGCTGTTCAAGTGCCATTAGCAAACGAATTTATCCCCATAAGGAATAATGTAAAATAGACTAGTCCTTTTAGACCCCCAAAAATACACTTACAAAAGCATTTAAAAAAATAAACTTACATAAAAGGGCGAGTTTCGGGACCATCGTAAACCGAGGTACCACTGTATGCAATAAGGCATATTAAAATGTACTGCTCCATAATCTGTGTCAATATAGAGTAAGAATTAGGATTAGTCTGCCTGAAATACCAAGGCATGCTAGAGGCCTTCCTTGTAATTAATACTGTAATTAACATTGTAAGCTTTGCAAGGAAATAAATATTTTCATTTTCATTCAGGATTTCCAGGTACTGTAGGGATAATGCTCAGGTCTATTTCCCAGGGTATGTGGGATAATTTTATTTTATTCTTTTCAAGTTTCTTACTGAAATTAAATTGACTAAACATCACTCATATTTACTTTTGCTTTGGGTTATTACATCAGAGTTATGATGTGATTTTGTTGCATGTGTCATCTTGACATCTTTAATTAGTTTTTTGTTTAAAAATAAAATCTAGTTCATTAAATACATTCCTCTTGGTTCCATTACCTGCCAATTCAACATGACTGTATCTTGTAATTTGCTGAGTTTTCTTATATGCTCATGTTGATCTGCACTACTTCCCAATGTTTCTTATACTACAGTGTTGTGATATATTAATGCAGATGTCACATTTTGTAGATTAAAATCTAGGAGGATAAAAAAATAGTGCAGATTTTTTTAACATTTCTAACCAGTCTACATTTTATATCTACTCAATGAATTCCTAGTCACTATGTACTTTTTTCCCAGGACAAAAATATTTTATGTTAAAAATAACCATGTTAGCTGTTCCACTGAAAAAATAGTTATTTGTTGTGCAACTTGTTTATTTAGGTGATAACATGCAAAATAAAAATATCTTTTATTGTGTAAATTCTTTTTTGTTCAGTGGTCATGCAACAGAGGCATTTATATTTTAAACAAATAGGAGTGAAGTTTTATTTTGTTAGGTAAATTTAATAACGTAACCAAACATAACCATTGGACATTGTCCAATGAAAATGAAGCAGATCTCAGCAAAGAGACTAAACAGCCCCTGGCTTACAAACAGTATACAGTAGGGCCCCACTTATACGGCAGGTTAGGTTCCAGGCTAGTGCCTTAAAGCAGACATCGCTGAAAAGCAGAACGCCATTTTTTTCCACTTCTAAATGAATATAAATGCCAGACAACAAGCTTACACTAATTTATATTAAGTTAGCAAAAGCACTAGGCATTAAAAAACACAATAAAAAGTAAGATACAAACAGAGTACACTTATTACTTACCTTAAAGTATTAACATTGATGTATGAGAGGTGAGTGGCAGGGTATTGTCTAAAACAAGTAAAATATTAAAAGGAATTTTCTTTTCCTTGCAGTAAGCCTCAACTGTAGGCTTAAAATAGTCTGAACCAATTTATGAAAAGATCAGTAGTCATCCAAGCTTTCGAATTGGATTTATAATAAACAGGGAGGCTACCTTTTGCATAGTTCTTTAGGGCCCTAGGATTCTCTGAGTGATAAATTATCATAGGTTTTAACTTGCAAGCCCCAGCAGCATTAGCTCCTAGCAAGAGTGTTAGCCTCACACTCTTGGGTTATCCTGGGTTCTCTACACATATGCTGCTATATGTAACTGTATTTGATGGCTATCTCAGCGATCAACATATACCTTGTTAGTAAGTTTATTCAGGTATACACAAATACAGTTACATAGATTATCATTCATAGCAGAATATGTGTAGAGAACCTAGGATAACCCAAAAAAGTCAGTTCACTGAGTTTAATCATTTCTAACTTGGCACTTAAAGTAAGAGGCTTACGCCTCCTCATTTTATCACAACTAAGCTTAGACGCCATAGTCAATGAGAGCCAACTAGTTAACGAAAGAGTAAACGAGAGAGAGAACGAGATACGGAGTTCAGACAAGGTAAAAAAACAAACTAAACAGGAAGCGGGCAATCACTCGGTCAGGCGAAATGAATGCGATTAATACGTGTCCACTTTTAGTTCATTCACATACGTTTGTATGAGTTTGTGAAACTTTTACCTCAAAATAATTTTTTTTATTATAATAATAATTACCTCACAATACAAATACTCTTACATTGTGTAAAAGTTGTGCAAGTCAGTACAGAATAAACAAACAACAACACTCCCATTCTCATGCAACACACTATTTTTATAGTTAATGATAGTATTATTATTATTATCATAAGGCACCTAAAATGGAGGAATATTGCAAACAATGTGGTAGCAGAGATAACACCAGGAGGCAGCTCAGATGAAAACTTGCACACACATGAACTTTTAAATCTCTGCACCAAATTCACCTTAAACCAGCAAATAGGAGATCCTACAAGATTAGAGAATATGCTGGACCTCATCTTCACCAACAATGATGATCTGATACGAAATGTCATCATATCAAAAACAATTTACTCAAATCACAACATAATAGAGGTCCAAACATGTATGCGACGAGCCCCAGATCGACAAAATATGATCAGACGCGAGGGAGACTTCTCCAAATTCAACTTCAATAACATAAACATAAGGTGGGACCAAGTAAACCAAGTCCTAAATGATATAAACTGGGAAGATAGCCTAAGCATCACGGATCCTAACCTATGTCTAGAATAAATTAACACTGTGGCACTTGAGGTTTGCTCAAGGCAAATTCCCTTAAGGAAAAGAAGGAGAAGATGTAAACTAGAAAGAGAGAGGCGCTCCCTATACAGGCGAAGCAGAGAATAACAAAGCGACTACAAGAGGCCAATATATCTGAAATACGTAGGGAGATGCTGGTCAGAGAAATAGCAAACATCGAATTAAAACTAAAGGAATCTTACAGGAATCAAGAAACGAGGGAAGAACTAAAAGCCATAAATGAAATTGAAAGAAACCCAAAGTATTTCTTTTCTTATGCCAAATCAAAGTCAGACAGAAGCCCAGGAGACTATCGTCACCTCAGGGAAAAGTAGTGTGTGCTGTTTTCCTTAGACGGCGATGACAGGTTGGGCAGAAGCCCAGGAGACACATCCAGTATTGGGCCCCTACTTAAATGGAATAGCTCCTACACAGATGACAGCAAGGAAATGAGTGAGTTACTAAAGTCCCAGTATGACTCAGTTTTTAGCGAGCCACTAACCAGACTGAAAGTCAAAGACCTAAATGAATTTTTTATGAGAGTGCCACAGAACTTGGCAGATGCATGTCTATCTGACATTACTCTGATGCCAAATGACTTTGAAAAGGCAATAAATGACATGCCCATGCACTCTGCTCCAGGCCCAGACTCATGGAACTCAGTGTTCATCAAGAACTGCAAGAAGCCCGTATCACGTGCTTTTAACATCCTATGGAGAGGGAGCATGGACACTGGGGTTGTCCCGCAGTTACTAAAAAACAACAGACATAGCCCCACTCCACAAAGGGGGCAGTAAAGCAATAGCAAAGAACTACAGACCAATAGCACTAACATCCCATATCATAAAAATCTTTGAAAGGGTTCTAAGAAGCAAGATCGCCACTCATCTAGATACACATCAATTACACAACCCAGGGTTTAGAACAGGTCGCTTCTGTCTGTCCCAACTACTGGACCACTACGACAAGGTTCTGGATGCTTTAGAAGACAAACAGAATGCAGATGTTATATACACAGACTTTGCAAAAGCCTTTGACAAGTGTGACCATGGTGTAATAGCACACAAAATGTGTGATAAAGGAATAACAGGAAAAGTGGGTAGATGGATCTATAATTTCCTAACAAATAGAACACAAAGAGTAGTAGTCAACAGAGTAAAGTCTGCGGCGTCTACAGTGAAAAGCTCTGTTCCACAAGGCACAGTACTCGCTCCCATCCTGTTCCTCATCCTCATATCGGACATAGACAGGGATATAAGCCACAGTGCCGTGTCTTCCTTTGCAGATGACACCCGAATCTGTATGACAGTGTCCACCGTTGAAGACACTGCAAGACTCCAAGCAGACATAAACCAAATCTTTAAATGGGCTGCAGAAAACAATATGAAGTTCAATGATGAGAAATTTCAATTACTCAGATATGGAAAACATGAAGAAATTAAAATATCATCGGAGTACAAAACAAATTCCAACCACTCAATAGAGTGAAAAACTAATGTCAAAGACCTGGGAGTGTCATGTCAGTAATATGTATACACTTGTGTAGTGTATTAGAATCATCCTAGCTTTATATAGCTGGTCCCTTTGTTACGTGTGACGTCAGACTCCCGCACCATGTGAGTGCTATGTCAGAGGTCTCTCTCTCACTACAGCCTTAGACCTATACGAGTACAGACTTGGCACTTGTATCTCTCCTCACAGACTCCGTTAATATACCAGAAACCAACCTACAGAGTGTATCCATTGACTACCTTTTACAGTGGTCCCTCGGTTTTCGGTCATCTCCAAACTCGAACATTTATGTAAGGGTATTTTCGTAAGTGCTTTTGCAAGTGTATTTTTGGGGGTCTGAAATAGACTAACCTACGTGACATTATTTCTTAAGGAAGTAAATTCGTTCGGTAATGGCACTTGAGCAGCATTCTGGAAATAATTTTCGGCGAAAACCGAGGGTCCACTGTATCTCTCGAACCCATCACGATAGGACCGTAACACCGTAGCAGTCACATCTGCTAGAAAAATGACAGGATGGATAATGAGAACCTTCAAAACCAGGGATACCAAGCCCATGTTGACACATTTCAGGTCGCTTGTTCTATCTAGGCTGGAATATTGCTGAACACTAACTGCAGCTTTCAAGGCAGGCGAAATTGCTGACGTAGAAAATGTGCAGAGAACCTTCACGGCACGCATAACTGCGATAAACCACCTCAATTACTGGGAACGCTTGAAGTTCCTAAACCTGTACTCCCTAGAACACAGGCGGGAGAGATACATTATTATATACACGTGGAAAATTCTCGAGGGATTAGTACCAAACTTGCACACGAGAGTCACTCCCTACAAAAGCAAAAGACTCGGCAGGTGATATAACATCTCCCCAATGAAAAGCAGGGGTGCCACTAGCACGTTGAGAGACAACACAATAAGTGTCAGGGGCCCAAGACTGTTCAACTGCCTCCCAGCATACATCAGGGGGATTACCAACAAACCCTTGGCTGTCTTCAAGCAGGCACTGGACAGGCACCTAAAGTCGGTACCTGACCAGCCAGGCTGTGGTTCATACGTTGGACTGTGTGCGGCCAGCAGTAACAGCCTGGTTGATCAGGCTCTGATCCAACATGAGGCCTGGTCACAGACCAGGCCGCAGGGGTGTTGACCCCTGGAACTCTCTCCAGGTATACTCCAGGTATAATAAAAAAAAGCGCTAAACCCACAAGGGTCGTGAATAGCTATACAGTGGTACCCCGGTTTACGATGGTCTCCAAACTCGCCCTTTTATGTAAGTTTATTTTTTTAAATGCTTTTGTAAGGGTATTTTTGGGGGTCTAAAAGGACTAGTCTATTTTACATTATTTCTTATGGGGATAAATTCGTTTGGTAATGGCACTTGAACAGCATTCTGGAACGAAAAAATATCGTAAACCGGGGTACCACTGTATATAGATTTAAGGCATATGAAAGGAATATTTTTCTACAGTTATCCCTCAGTGTTTGACTAGAGAAAACGTAATTCTTCCGACACTCCTACTAAGTCGCTTGGTAAACAAATCTCAAATTTGTCAATTTTTATTCTGTGGGTGTATGTATCATGTTTATATGTTATGTAACGTGTTTTTTAAATCATTTTTAAGAAAATATCCTAGATGAATTAATGAAAATGTCTATATTAATGTAAAATAAGACATTTAATGTGCCCAAGAGTGATTATTATTAGTATTATGTAATGTTTTCCCTCCGCCCGGCAACCCCACCTATATAGCATACAAACGTTGCATATAAACAGCATGTTTATATGCTATGTAATGTGCTTCTTACATAATTTTTAAGAAAATATCATAGATGGATTAATGAAAATGTCTATATTGACGTAAAATTGGACATTTAATGTGCCCAAGAGTGATTATTACATATATTACATAATAGAGAGATGTGCTCACGGAAAATGTAAATAAACCGGCTGGCGCATGCCGTATCTGAAAGACCGCTCGCTGTATACAAATGTTTTGGTCATAATCTGAACTCGCCGTATGAACGGAACGCCGAAAAGTGGGGCCCTACTGTACTTAAATCCATCGATAAAAAACATCTATATATGAAAAACAATTCAGACAGGGCCTAATAACAAAAGAGCTAACTAAATGATACACCTCAATACTTACTTAATGTAATACGAAAGTCCAAACAAATGTACGTACAGTATTATGTAAAGAGATTTAATGAAATAAAAGGTGATATGAAAAAGACCTGGAAAACTCTCTCTGAAATTTTGGGCTCTAGAAAACTGTCTAGAAACATATGAACATAAGAATGGAGGAACACTGCAGAAGGCCTATTGGCACATAGAAGGCAGGTCCTTATCAAAACCACCCCTACCCAAAGCTACCCAAGAATTTACTCCCGTAACCATGACACCAATCAAACCCAGCCCCTCCCATTCATATATTTGTGCAATCTCTTTTTAAAGCTACCCAAGGTCCTAGCCTCGATCACCCTACTCAGAAGATTGTTCCACACATCAACAACTCTGTTCGAAAACCAGTACTTACCTATGTCCTTTCTAAATCTAAATTTATCCAACTTAAATCCATTATTTCTGGTTCTTACCTGGTTCAACACCCTCAGTACTTTATTAATATCTCATTTGTTTATGCCCATCATCTACTTATACACTTCGATTATATCTCCCTCATTCTACGTCTCAAGAGAGTGGAGATTCAAGGCTCTAAGTCTGTCTTCATACGGGAGATTCCTTATACAGTAAATCATTTTAGTCATTCTTCTCTGTATGTTCTCCAACGAATCTATATCCATTCTGTAGTAAGGAGACCAGAGAGATTAACTTAGTGAAACCAGACTGCTGGGAGGCAGCTGAACAGTCTTGGGCCCCTGACACTTATTGTGTTGTCTCTTATCATGCTATTGGCACCCCTGCTTCTCACTGGGGGGATGTTGCATCGTCTGCCGAGCCTTTTGCTTTCATAGGGAGTGATTTTCATGTGCAAGTTTGGTACTAATCCCTCTAGAATTTTCTAAGTGTACAGTAGGGCCCCACTTATATGGCAGGTTAGGTTCCAGGCTAGTGCCTTAAAGCAGACATCGCCGAAAAGCAGAACACCATTTTTTTTCCACTTCTAAATGCATATAAAAGCCAGACAACAAGCTTACACTAACTTATATTAAGTTAGCAATAGCGTTAGGCATTAAAAAGCACAATAAAAAGTAAGATACACACAGAGTACACTTATTACTTACCTTATAGTATTAACATTGGCTTAAAATAGTCTGTGAACCAATTTATGAAAAGATCAGTAGTCATCCAAGTTTTCGAATTGGATTTATAATAAACAGGGAGGCTACCTTTTGCATAGTTCTTTAGGGCCCAGGATTCTCTGAGTGATAAATTATCATAGGTTTTAACTTGCAATCCCCAGCAGCATTAGCTCCTAGCAAGAATGTTAATTGAAGACTCAGATAAGTCAATGGGATGTTAGGAAGCATTTCTTCAGCCATAGAGTAGTCAGGAAGTGGAATAGTCTGGCAAGTGATGTAGTGGAGGCAGGAACCATACATTGCTTTAAGACGAGGTATGATAAAGATCATGGAGCAGGGAGAGAGAGGACCTAGTAGCGGTCAATGAAGAGGCGGGGCCAAGAGCTAAGTCTCGACCCCTGCAACCACAATTAGACGAGTACAATTAGGTGAGTACACTCTTCGGTTATCCTGGGTTCTCTACACACATGCTGCTATATGTAACTGTATTTGATGGCTATCTCAGCGATCAACATATACCTTGTTAGTAAGTTTATTCAGGTATACACAAATACAGTTACATAGATTATCATTCATAGCAGAATATGTGTAGAGAACCTAGGATAATCCAAAAAAGTCAGTTCACTGAGTTTAATCATTTCTAACTTGGCACTTAAAGTAAGAGGCTTACGACTCCTCATTTTATCACAACTAAGTTTAGACGCCATAGTCAATGAGAGCCAACTAGTTAACGAGAGAGAGAACGAAATACGGAGTTCAGACAAGGTAAAAAAACAAACTGAACAAGTAGTGGGCGATCACTCGGTCAGGCGAAATGAATGCGATTAATACGTGTCCACTTTTAGTTCATTCACATACGTTTGTAAGAGTTTGTGAGACTTTTACCTCAAAATAATTTTTTTTATTATAATAATAATTACCTCACAATACAAATACTCTTACATTGTGTACAAGTTAGTACAAAATAAACAAACAGCAACACTCCCATTCTCATGCAACACACTATTTTTAGAGTTAATGATAATACAGTGGACCCCCGAGTTACGAACACCCCGGAAATTGTACAATTATGTAAGTACACCTACCATCCGACTTACGACCAGCTCAACATATGTCCACTTGACTTACGACCATGCGTCTGGCAGCAGGGCTGGGCCGGCTGATGCATACCACTGTACGATATTTGACCGCTACTCACGGCAAAGCGCCACACAGCCAGCATCACTTTGAGTTACCCTGCCCTATCAGCAACATCATACTGTATTAACTGTACTAACTGGACAGTAAATTTCACCATGGCCCCTAAGAGGAAGTCTGAATCTTGCACTGGAGGTTGTGGCAAGAAGGCAAGAAAGGCTCTTACTCTTGACCAGAAGATCAAAGTAATTAAACAGTATGAGGATGGAATAAACGTCAACAGCATTTCTCAGGATCTTCAGCTCTCCCATTCCACTGTGTGGACAATACTTAAAGATAAAGAGCGCATCAAAGAAGCAGTAAAATCTTCGGCCCCTAGCGTCGACAATTACAGTGGACCCCGGCTAACGTTCATTCCAGATAACGTTTTTGGCTAAAGGTTGCTTTTTACGTTCAATATTTTTCGGCTAGCGTTATTTACTCAGCTAACGTTACGTACCAGACTGTCTGTCCGCTCCGGGCTTCGCACCTCCTCCCAGGACGCCAGTCCACGTTGTTTACATTGAGTGAACAATACCCAGCGGCTCTTTCAAGCATTCACAATACATTTGGTGTCTTTTTTGGTGATTTAGTGACTGTCACTGTGAAATAAGTCACCTTGGGTCTAAGAAGCTTCTAGTGGCACTCTGTGCTAAAGAGAGTGAGGAACACCATCGAACTGAAGAGGAGATTGTTAAAATATGAGAGTGGCGTACGTGTGGGTGAGCTTGTCAGGATGTACAGGCATAGGGACGTTAGCAGGCATGCAGGGAGTGTAGCAGGCATGCAGGAGTGTAGCAGGCATGCAGGGTGTACAGGCATGCAGAGTGTAGCAGGCATGCAGGAGTGTAGCAGGCATGCAGGGAGTGTAGCAGGCATGCAGGGAGTGTAGCAGGCATGCAGGGAGTGTAGCAGGCATGCAGGGAGTGTAGCAGGCATGCAGGGAGTGTAGCAGGCATGCAGGGAGTGTAGCAGGCATGCAGGGAGTGTAGCAGGCATGCAGGGAGTGTAGCAGGCATGCAGGGAGTGTAGCAGGCATGCAGGGAGTGTAGCAGGCATGCAGGGAGTGTAGCAGGCATGCAGGGAGTGTAGCAGGCATGCAGGGAGTGTCAGCATGCAGGAGTGAGCACATGCAGGGAGTGTAGCAGGCATGCAGGGAGTGTAGCAGGCATGCAGGGAGTGTAGCAGGCATGCAGGGAGTGTAGCAGGCATGCAGGGAGTGTAGCAGGCATGCAGGGAGTGTAGCAGGCATGCAGGGAGTGGCAGGCATGCAGGAGTGTCAGCATGCAGGAGTGTAGCAGGCATGCAGGGAGTGTAGCAGGCATGCAGGGAGTGTAGCAGGCATGCAGGGAGTGTAGCAGGCATGCAGGAGTGTAGCAGGCATGCAGGGAGTGTAGCAGGCATGCATAAGGTGAGTGTAGCAGGCATGCAGGGAGTGTGAGGCATGCAGGGAGTGTGCAGCATGCAGGAGTGTGCAGGCATGCGGATGTAGCAGGCATGAACAGGGAGTGTAGCAGAGCATGGACAGGGAGTGTAGCAGGCATGCAGGGAGTGTAGCAGCATGCAGGGAGTGTAGCAGGCATCAGGGAGTGTAGCAGCATGCAGGGAGTGTAGCAGCATGCAGGGAGTGTAGCAGCATGCAGGGAGTGTAGCAGCATGCAGGGAGTGTAGCACATGCAGGGAGTGTAGCAGCATGCAGGGAGTGTAGCAGCATGCAGGGAGTGTAGCAGGCATGCAGGGAGTGTAGCAGGCATGCAGGGAGTGTAGAGGCATGCAGGGGTGTAGAGCAACAGGAGTGTAACAGGCATGCAAGGAGTGTAGCAGGCATGCAGGGAGTGTAGCAGGCATGAAAGGAGTGTAGCAGGCATGCAGGGAGTGTAACAGGCATGAAAGGAGTGTAGCAAGCATACAGGGAGTGTAGCAGTAGTGCAGGGAGTGAGGATTTCCCTTCCAAATACTAAGCCCTGCCCCTGTCCTCCCTATCTTCCCGATGCCAGCAAGTCTCTTCATTAAAGGTAAGTAAATGTTATTTTAAATGTTTATTTCATTATTTATTTATAAATTTTAAATTGTATGTAGCATTTATGTGTGTTTTCTGTATGTAAAACTATAGTTATTCTTTAAAAAAAATTTTTTTGTGAATATTTTTGGATATCAGGAACGGATTAATTGTATTTACATTATTTCTTATAGGAAATAAGGCTTCGGATAACGTTTTTTTTGGCTAAAGCTCTAGCTCCTGGAACGGATTAAGAACGTTAGCCGAGGGTCCACTGTATCACAAAGAAACGTGATGGAAAAAATGCTCAGTGTTTGGTTAGAAGATTATCGGCAGAAAAAAGTGAATGTGATGCTTTCTGAAGTGGAAAGAAAAGCAAAAAGTTTGTTTAACATGTTGAAACAACGTGCTGGTGAGGGGTATAATCAAGAAATTATTGCAAGTGATGGGTGGTTTAGGAGGTTTCGTCAGAGATACCAAATTCATTATGTGGTAGCGAAAGGTGAGGCAGCTAGTTGTGACGAAGAAGGTGCAAGAAACTTTGTTGTTGAGTTAGATAATTTAATAAAAAAAGAAGAGTATTTGCCAAAACAAATATTTAATGTTGATGAAACTGGCCTGTACTGGAAAAAAATGCCTAAAGGAACGTATGTATCTAAGGAAGTGAAGAGTGTGCCAGGGCATAAGGTTATGAAGCAAAGGGTTTCATTGCTGCTTGGGGGTAATATTGCTGGTTTCAAATTAAAACCTTTCTTAATTTACATGGCTGAGAACCCTCGTGCTCTCAAAAACGTGAACAAGCATACGCTCCCCGTGCATTATTGATTTAATCGTAAGGCATGGATGACAATGGCCTAATTTGAGGATTGGTTTTTAAACTGTTTCATCCCAGCTGCACGCCAGTATTGCCAGGAAAAAGGAGTCCCTTTCAAAATTTGTTAAATTTTAGACAATGTGCCTTCCCACCCTCCTCACTTGGACGATCTAGACCCTAATGTACGAGTGGTGTTTATGCCCCCCCAACACCACCCCACTCATACAACCCATGGATCAGGGGGTTATTTCAACATTTATAGCATACTATCTGTGCATATCTTTTGATCAGGCTATCGAGGCCATTGATTCAGACCCAGAACTAACTCTAAGAATTTTTTGGAGTATAACATTTATCAGTGCATCAAAAACATAGCAAAAGCATGGGAGTTAGTCACAGCCAAGTGTATGAACGGCGTCTGGAAGCAGTGTAATGGGCGGTTTATTCAAGATTTTCATGGCTTCGACAGCGAAGAAGAGTTAAGCATGGTGAGAGGTGTGATTTTAAAATTGGCCAACAAACTCGAACTTGAATGTGATGTGGATGAGATTGAAGAACTTTTGACAGAAGAAGTTCAAGAGTTAACGAATGAAGAACTCCTGATAATAGAAGAAGAAAGAAAAGCAGAACAACAAAGACAGAGAGAAGATGAACAAAAAGAAGAGGAGCCAGAAAGAAAGTTCTCGGTGAATGAATTATCACAATGTTTTTCATTGATAAACCAAGGGCTACGAAAATTGGAGAATATGGACCCTAACATTGAACGGTTTGTCAAAACTGAGAGAATGGTACAGGATGCAATGCGTCCATACAGAGACATTTATGATGAAAAGAAAAAAAGAAAAATTCAAACAAATCTCTGTATGTTTATCAAGAAGAGTGCTCCCCCACCTCCTCCCACCCCTACCCCTTCAGAGGAAGAAAGCGTAGACGATCCCCAACCAAGCACTAGTGGGCTGTAAATGTGTCCCAATCCTTATTTGTATTTCATTTATATTTCATTATTTTGTACTTTTCTGTTCATGCAGTTTCTTACATTCGAAGTGAATTTTAACACATTGTTTTGTATGCAAATGTTCTGGGAAATAAACAACTGTTTGTGTTGTACACAGTGTTTCTCCTAAACCTTACATTATAAAATACAGTACTAACAGCATAAAAAGTAGAGTAAAAAATGAGATACTAAAATGAAACAATAAAATCAAATCATTACAATAAGTGTGATGCTGATATTCAGTAGTAAGGTTCAACTTACGTCCATTTTGACTTACGAACAGTTGGTCGGAACCAAGCTCGGTCGTAAGTCGGATGGTACCTGTATAATATTGTAAGTGCTTTTGTAAGTGTATTTTTGGAGGTCTGAAATGGACTAACCTACTTGACATTATTTCTTAAGGGAGTAAATTCGTTCGGTAATGGCACTTGAGCACGCTTCTGGAATGAATTTTGTTCGTTACTCGAGGGTCCACTGTATTACCATTATTATTATCATAATATAAAAGAAGTGCTAAACCCACAAGGGTTGTGAATAACTATATATAGAGTGAAGGCATATGAAAGGAATATTTTTCTACAGTTATCCCTCAGTGTTTGACTAGAGAAAACGTATTTCTTCCGACTCCTACAAAGTCGCTTGGTAAACAAACCTCATATTTTTCAATTTTTATTCTGTGGGTGTATGTATCATGTTTATATGCTATGTAACGTGTTTTTTAAATAATTTTGAAGAAAATATCATAGATGAATTAATGAAAATGTCTATATTAATGTAAAATAAGACATTTAATGTGCCCAAGAGTGATTAATATTATGTAATGTTTTCCCTCCGCCCGGCAACACAATAGCATATAAACAGCATGTTTATATGCTTTGTAACGTGTTTATTTTATAATTTTGAAGAAAATATCATAGATGGATTAATGAAAATGTCTATATTAACGTAAAATAAGACATTTAACCCTTTGGAGGTCGACAGGCCTACTCGGAAACACGTTCTAGGGTCAAATTTTTTTGGAGAAAAAAAATAATAATTTTTTCTTATGAAATGATAGAGAATCTTTTTCCGATCATAATGACACCAAAAGTATGAAATTTGATTGAAAACTTATGGAATTATGCTCTCGTGAAATTATCAGTCTCAAAGATGTTTACGCATCGGAGATTTCACCCACTTTGAGCACTATTTTTGGTCAATTCCAATGTTCCAGTCCACTAAAATCATAGCTATTTTGCTAGAAATCCATTTCTTCTATAGATTGAGTACAAGAAACCGTCTATTTACCAATTTCAACTACCCAAAATAGTGGTCAGAAAATGGCAATTTGGCCAATTTCACACAAATTTCAAATGATGCCAATTTCAAAATAGGGTCCAGAATAAACAAGGCAGACATTCCTGGCACTAAAATGACATCTTCTCTGTTCATTAGTCACGTCTCCAGGCCCCTCTTACATTACTTTCGTTTTCCATTTTGAATTTTTATTCTAACAAAAAATAGAAGATTTACTGTTATGTATACAACTGCATCATTGTAAAAATAGTATAAATAATATCAGCGCACTTGTACAAGAATATTAGACTCGTCAGTTGATGTGTATTGGACGCATGGTGTGATTTGTTTACTCTTGAACATCGGCAATATTTGAACATTTTCGCTACTTTGAGCTCAATTTCAAGGTACTTGTCATTGTCAAAGCAATGAAAATCATCTCTATTTCTGTAATATATCTTCCATTCTATCAAATGAGAACAAGAAAATGAGAATACATCAATAAATACCATACGAAAATAGACTGCAAAGTCGCTGTTTTAAACGAAAAAAACGGTTCAGAGTTTTTTTTCTCATTATGCAGTGTGTGCTGCAGGATTTTTTTTATACTGCGCACACTAAGCACAGAGACCCATTCTTTCATATGTAGGCCTACCAGCCGTTTCCTGCTTAATTTGAGGCTGCTAGAATTTACGCGTACTAGTACGGCACCGACCCTTGCTCGTAAAACGTACTAGTACGACACTGACCCCCAAAGGGTTAATGTGCCCAAGAGTGATTATTATTAATATTACGTAATGTTTTCCCTCCGCCCGGCAACACCATAGCATATAAACAGCATGTTTATATGCTTTGTAATGTGTTTCTTTTATAATTTTGAAAAAAAATATCATAGATGGATTAATGAAAAGGTCTATATTAATGTAAAATAAGACATTTAATGTGCCCAAGAGTGATTATTATTAGTATTACGTAATGTTTTCCCTCCGCCCGGCAACCACACCTACATAGCATATAAACAGAATGTTTATATGCTATGTAACGTGTTTCTTATATAATTTTGAAGAAAATATCATAGATGGATTAATGAAAATGTCTATATTGACGTAAAATTGGACATTTAATGTGCCCAAGAGTGATGATTACATAATAGAGATGTGCTCACGGAAAATGTAAACAAACAGGGTGGCGCGCACCGTATCTGAAAGACCGCTCACCGTATACAAAAGTTTTGGTCATAATTTGAACTCGCCGTATGAACGAAACGCCAAAAAGTGGGGCCCTACTGTATATGATAATACAGTGGACCCCCAGATTTCATCAATAATTGTTTCCAGAAGGCTGTTTGAGTGCTGTTACCGAACGAATTTGTTCCCATAAGAACGAATGTAAATTAGATTAGTCCGTTTCAGACCCCAAAAATACACTTACAAAAGCACTTACAAAAATACACTTACATAATTGTTCGAGTTGGGAGCAGTACAAAATCCAGGGGTCCACTGTAAATCTCTCCCGCTTGTGTTCTAGGGAGTACAGGTTTAGGAACTTCAAGCATTCCCAGTAATTGAGGTGTTTTATCACAGTTATGCGTGCCGTGAAGGTTTTCTGTACATTTTCTAGGTCAGCAATTTCACCTGCCTTGAAATGTGCTGTTAGTGTGCAGCAATATTCCAGCCTAGATAGAACAAGCGACCTGAAGTGTGTCATCATGGGCTTGGCATTCCTAGTTCTGGATAATGAGAACCTTCAGAAATAGGGATGCCAAGCCCATGATGACACTCTTCAGGTCGCTTGTTCTATCTAGGCTGGAATATTGCTGCACACTAACAGCGCCTTTCAAGGCAGGTGAAATTGCTGACCTAGAAAATGTACAGAGAACCTTCATGGCACACATGACTGCGATAAAACACCTCAACTGGGAACACTGAAGTTCGTAAGCCTGTACTCCCTAGAATGCAGGCGGGAAAGATTCCTGATCACATACACTTGGAAAATTCTAAAGGGATTAGTACCAAACTTGCACATGAAAATCACTCCCTATGAAAGCAAAAGGCTTGGCAGACGATGCAACATCCCCCCAATGAAAAACAGGGGTGCCACTAGCATGATAAGAGACAACACAATAAGTGTCAGGGGCCCAAGACTGTTCAGCTGCCTCCCAGCAGTCTGGTTTCACTAAGTTAATCTCTTTGTTCTCCTTACTACAGTATGGATATAGATTCACTGGAGAACATACAGTGGACCCCCGGCTAACAAAAAAAAAATCATTCCAGAAGCCTGCTAAAGTGCCATTACCGAACGAATTTACTCCCTTAAGAAATAATGTCAAGTAGGTTAGTCCATTTCAGACCCCCAAAAATACACTTCCACAAGCACTTACAATATTATACTTACATAATTGTACGATTTCCGGGGTGTTCGTTAGCCGGGGGTCCACTGTACAGAGAAGAATGACTAAAATGATTTACTGTATAAAGTATCTCCCGTATGAAGATAGACTTAGAGCCTTGAATCTCCACTGTATACATAATAATGAGAACCTTCAGAACTAGGGATGGATAATGAGAACCTTCAGAACTAGGGATGGATAATGAGAACCTTCAGAACTAGGGATGGATAATGAGAACCTTCAGAACTAGGGATGGATAATGAGAACCTTCAGAACTAGGGATGGATAATGAGAACCTTCAGAACTAGGGATGGATAATGAGAACCTTCAGAACTAGGGATGGATAATGAGAACCTTCAGAACTAGGGATGGATTATGAGACCCTTCAGAACTAGGGATAGATAATGAGAACCTTCAGAACTAGGGATGGATAATGAGAACCTTCAGAACTAGGGATGCATAATGAGAACCTTCAGAACTAGGGATGGATAATGAGACCCTTCAGAACTAGGGATGGATAATGAGAACCTTCAGAACTAGGAATGCCAAGCACATGATGATAACACTCTTGAGGTCGCTGGAATATTGCTGCACACTAGCAGCACCTTTCAAGGCAGGTGAAATTGCTGACATAGAAAATGTACAGAGAACCTTCACGGCACACATAACTGCGATAAAACACCTCAATTACTGGGAACGCTTGAAGTTCGTAAACCTGTACTCCCTAGAATGCAGGCAGGAGAGCTACATGATCATATACACTTGCAAAATCCAAGAGGGATTAGTACCAAACTTGCACACAAAAATCACTCCCAATGAAAGCAAAACACTCGGCAGACGATGCAACATCCCCCCAACCTCTGTGACTTCTATTCAAGTCTGTTAATCCAATTAGCTAGAAAAATCAATTGAACAGATATCATATCTTTAAGTCTAGCATTATTCATTGTTCTTAATCTTTTTAGAATCTCACTCATATATAAACTTTTGTTTAATTAATTAACTTACTCAGGTGCTAACTCAGGTGCTATAGTTTTAGATTCTTATTAGCTGTAAATTGACTACCTTAGCTCATTCTTTCATTTTTGTAAACATATTCAACGTACTAACTCACGTGCCAAGAAATCCTATTGCATTGTCCTATTTTTAGGTCTACTTGTGTTGTTCTAATTTTAAGTTTAATTATAGAATCACACTAAATCTTATGATTCCAAACATTGATCCTGAAATCAACCTTCTATTAAATGACTTACATGAACCTAACAACAATTGTCATTACTACACAGCAGAACAGGCTAAAACACTACTCAAATCCAACAATAACATAACTATCTTTAATTACAATGTCAGATCTTTAAGCAAACATTTTGATGACCTCACTGCATTATTAAACTCACTTCAGGCCAGTATGTCCATCATTGCTCTCACTGAAACATGGTTAAA
This sequence comes from Cherax destructor, assembly GCA_009830355.1. Classification (NCBI taxonomy): domain Eukaryota; kingdom Metazoa; phylum Arthropoda; class Malacostraca; order Decapoda; family Parastacidae; genus Cherax; species Cherax destructor. Next base: position 17,536 of record WNWK01008223.1, on the reverse strand, counting down.
GCCTCATACTATAGATATATATGCCATTCCTGGTTACACAGCCATACACAATTGTCGGCCAGACCAACAAGGAGGTGGCACAGCTATGTTCTTCTCAGACCAGCTTGAATGTATTAACAATACTTGCACAAGAGATGAACATGGAGAATATATAATAGCTAAATTTAAATCCAAATATCTACAAAAACCTCTCACAGTTATAAACATCTATAGATTACCACAGTCAAACATTCAGCATTTTAGTGAAAAATTAGGAAGTATGATTACTGATGCACACATGAACAAAGACCACTTAATCCTCACAGGCGACTTCAATACAGTGGACCCACGAGTTTCGTAAAAACTTCACTCCTGAAGTCTGCTCAAGTGCCATTACCGAACGAATTTACTTGCCCTAAAAAAACTAAACAGATCACAGCTAAGAGACTTAACAATCCCTGGCTAACACCCAGCATCCTTAAATCCATTAACAAAAGGCACCAATATGAAAAACAATACAGAAGGGGTCTAATAACCAGAGAACAATCCAAACGCTACTCATCAACCCTTACCAGCCTGATAAGGAGATCAAAAAAATTGTATTATGAGAACAGACTCCAGAACATAAAAGGTGATATGAAAAAGACCTGGAAGACCCTATCTGCAATTCTAGGAAATAATAAGATAACGAAAAACAACACCATCAAATTATCAAGAGCAGATGAACCCCTACTCTCACCTACTGAGACAGCAAACAGACTTAATGTTTTCTTCTCCACCATAGGAAAGAATCTAGCGAGTAAAATCCCAAGCTCAAACACCCGTCCAACAGACTACCTCACAAACACCTACCCTAATACGCTATTCCTAGCTCCTACCAACCCAATTGAAGTCTCGCTCATAATCAACACCCTTAAAAACAAGGCAGGAGACATAAACAGCCTACCAACTTTTATGTACAAAAGCTTCACAGGTACTGTCACCAATTATAGCAACACTATTCAATAAATCCATTGAAGCCTCTACCTTTCCATCAATTCTCAAAATAGCTAGGGTCACCCCGATCCACAAAGGAGGTGATCAAACAGACCTGAATAATTATAGACCAATTTCTAATTTACCATTGCTTTCTAAAATCTTCGAAAAATTAATTCATAGACAAATCTATTCCTACCTCGTCTCACACAATGTACTCAACCCCTGTCAATTTGGATTCAGGACAAACAAGAGCACAAACGATGCTATTACGCACATGTTGGAGTTAATATATACAGCACTTGAGAAAAAGAAGTCCCACTGGGAATCTTCATTGATCTCCGCAAAGCTTTTGATACAGTCGACCATGATTTACTGCTCACAAAATTAGCACATTATGGTATAAGGGGCACCCACTCAACTACCTAAAATCATACCTCACCAACAGAAGCCAATACGTGTACACAAATGGAGCGAACTCTTCCACACAACCAATTACAGTCGGAGTCCCCCAAGGAAGTGTCCTGGGGCCACTCCTATTCCTCATTTACATAAATGACCTACCGAATGCATCACAACTACTCAAACCCATTTTATTTGCAGATGACACAACATATGTCTTCTCTCACCCAAATCCAGTTATACTGGCCAACACTGTTAATGCCGAATTACAGAAAATATCAACATGGATGACGACTAACAAGCTTACTCTCAATACTGACAAGACCTACTTCATACAGTTTAGAAGCAAAGCCACAAATGTTCCACTTAACATAACACTTAATGGTACACCCATCACAAGACTCACAGAGGGAAAATTCTTAGGAATCCACCTTGACAGTAGCCTTAAATTCCAAACACATATACAACAAATTTCCAAGAAAATCTCGAAGACAGTAGGCATATTATCAAAGATACGCTATTATGTACCTCAATCAGCTCTCCTTGCACTATATCATTCACCTATCTACCCGTATCTCACCTATGGAATCTGTGCATGGGGATCAACAACGTTAAATCACCTTAGACCACTCATAACACAACAAAAGGCCGCAGTCAGAATGATAACAAATTCCCACTCTAGACAGCATACTCCACCAATATTCAAAAGTCTCAAACTACTCACCGTAAAGAACATTCATACTTACTCTTGTGCCTACTACATATATAAAACTTTACACTCTAATATAAACCCTCTGCTCAAAACTCTCCTCACCAACTTTAATAGGACCCATGACCACAACACACGACACAGATCACTTTTTGATATACCCCGTGTTCATATCAACCTATGTAAAAATTCTATGCACATAAAAGGCCCCAGAATCTGGAATTCATTACCAGTAAATATTAAGATAATCTTGTCTGAAAATCAATTTAAGACTCAACTCAAAAACCACCTACTCACCCAAACCTAAATGATCATACTATAAACTACTTTGAAAAATGCTCATTGTTACTTTCCTATACGATAATCTCAATTTTTAATAATATGTTACTATTATGTTACCCCCTACTCATATTATAAGTTAATGTCAAAAATGCTCAATGTTATTTTCCTTAAGATAATCTCAATTCCATATTATCATTGAAGAATCTTAACACCTGTAACAATCTAAGATCTAATATCATTCTATAATAATTTAAACAGTAAAATTTCATCATATTGTAATTTTGAAAATAATTTTTAACTAGAATAAACTCAATAAATTTCTCTAATATTAAGTACATAGTTTTTAAGGACTAGAATAAGCTGCCCCTAATGCCATGGCATGTCAGTGGCTCTCCTTGCACTCAATTTACATTGTAACTTCCGATACCCATGTAATCTGCAATGAAATAAAATTTGTTTGTTTGTTTGTTTAAGGAAAAATGTCACGTAGGTTAGTCTATTTTAGACCCCCAAAAATACTTTTCCACAAGCACTTACAATATTATACTTACATAAATGTACGATTTCCGGGGTTTACGAAACTCGGGGGTCCACTGTATAAACCTCCTACAAGATCAGGACCCACTAGTAACTGAATTCACAAACACTATGAGCAACTGCTTGCTGCTACCGACAATAACAAAACCTACGAAAATCTCTGACACCTGTGCCTCTCTATTAGACCATATCTGGACTAACACCATATCCCCATTAAAATCAGGCATAATCACAGACAATACCACTGACCACTACCCGACCTTTCTCATAACAAATCTCGGAAAATTACCACTAGAGACTACTAAAGTTACCTTCAGACTACATAGTGAGACAGCAATAAATAGCTTTATAACAGCTATGACAAACATTGACTGGCAAACAGAAATAGACAACTTCCCAGATACTGACTTATGTATTAATAATTTTCTTAAAAAGACCCAATACCTCTATAATAAGCACTGCCCTAAAAAAACTAAACAAATCACAACTAAAAGATTAAATAGTCCCTGGCTAACCCCCAGCATACTCAAGTCCATTAATATAAAGCACCTATATGAAAAACAGTACAGAATGGGACAAATATCAAGAGAACAAACAAAACGCTACTCATCAAACCTAACGAGTCTGATAAGAAGGTCAAAAAAACTGTACTATGAGAACAGATTACATAACTTAAAAGGTGATATAAAAAAGACCTGGAAAACTCTATCTGAAATTCTAGGAACAAAAAAGATATCCACAAACAGAACAATCAAACAAAACAAGACCAGATGAACCCCTACTCCCACCTATTGAAACAGCAAACAAACTCAATGATTTCTTCTCCACCATAGGTAAAAAGCTGGCAAGCAAAATCCCAAGTTCTAATACTCCACCTAACGACTATCTCACTGGTACCTATCCGAACACACTATTCCTAGCCCCAACCAACCCAATAGAAGTTTCACTTATAATCAACACACTAAAAAACAAAGCAGGTGACCTAAATAACTTACCACCTTATATATACAAAAAAGCCTCTCAAGTTCTCTCACCAATTATTGCAACACTTTTTAACAAATCCATTGAATCCTCTACCTTCCCATCAATACTCAAAATAGCGAGGGTCACCCCAATACATAAGGGAGGAGATCAAGCAGACCTGAATAACTACAGGCCGATATCTAACTTACCCCTTCTCTCCAAAATCTTTGAAAAATTAATTCATAGACAAATATATTCCTACCTCACCTCCAACAACGTACTCAACCACTGTCAATTTGGATTCAGGCCTAATAAAAATACAAATGATGCCATTATACACATGTTAGAAATAATTTACACCGCCCTTGAGAAAAAAGAAATCCCAGTGGGAATCTTCATTGATTTACGTAAAGCTTTTGATACAGTTGACCATGATCTGTTACACTTAAAATTATCGCACTATGGTATAAGAGGACACTCCTTAAACTACCTAAAATCATACCTTAGCAACAGAAACCAATATGTGTACACTAATGGAGCTAGCTCCACTGCGCAAACTATTACCGTAGGGGTCCCACAGGAAGTGTTCTTGGCCCACTACTCTTTCTCATTTACATTAACGACCTACCAAATGCATCTCAACTACTCAAACCCATACTTTTTTCAGATGACACTACATACGTTATCTCTCACCCAAGCCCAGACACACTAGCCAACACTGCAAATACTGAATTGCAGAAAATATCTACCTGGATGATGACCAACAAACTTACTCTCAATATTGATAAAACCTATTTTATCCAGTTTGGGAACAGAGCTGCAAACGCACCACTTAACATAATGATAAACGGGTCCCCTATCACAAAACTCACAGAGGGAAAATTCTTAGGAATACATCTTGACAGTGGCCTCAAATTTCAGACACACATACAACAAATCTCCAAGAAAGTCTCAAAGACCGTGGGAATACTATCAAGATACGGTACTATGTTCCACAACCAGCTCTCCTTACCCTATATCACTCACTCATTTACCCCTACCTCACCTATGGAATCTGCGCATGGGGCTCTACATCAATAACTCATCTCAGACCACTAATAACACAACAAAAGGCAGCAGTTAGAATGATAACAAATTCTCACTCCAGGCAACATACTCCACCAATATTCAAAAACCTAAACTTACTCACCATACAAGACATCCATACTTTTTACTGTGCCTATTACATACATAGAACACTCTATGCAGATATTAACCCACCACTCAAACTTCTCCTTACTAATTTTAACAGGACACATGACCATAACACTAGACACAGATCACTCCTCGATGTTCCCGTGTCCACCTAACACTATGTAAAAACTCAATGCACATAAAAGGCACGAAAATTTGGAATTCATTACCTGTCATTGCCAAAGAAACCCTACCTGTACCCCAATTCAAAACGATGCTAAAAAACCACCTTCTCACCCAAAGATAATTGCTCCATATCAACCATTCCCAGCAAAGTAGAATAATCACTTAACGTAAAACCTGACTTTAAAGTCAATGTAATGTATGAATGAACGATTGAATGAATGTAAAACCTGTTATGAATAATACTTACTTAGCTAATTATTCCCAACACTTATATTATAATGACCACGTAAACTAACTGCAATGCAATTAATTGTTTTAAATTGTTATCTCACTCAATTAGTTGCATTGCTGCAATAAATTGCTACAATTAATTGATATGTTCAACTTATATTCAAACTTTAAAACTTAGATAAGCAACTTTACTTATTTTATAAATTATCAACCATAACTTTTTATTATTTTATTATTACTATTGCTTTAATTTGTTTAATCTAATTTAATTAATTTTATAATGAAGACAAAAGTACAAAACTATGTTCAAATTTTCATAGCTTAAATACTCACCTTTACTCATTGTATACTATCTACAAAAATTCTTACAATCTAGTTTTAAGTTAATTTTAAGTCTGCCCAAAATGCCCTGCATACTAGGGGCTTTTGGCATGTACACCTCATGTAATCTCAATAACCAAATGTAATTCTTTGTATCATGTCCAAATAAAAATTATTATTATTATTATTATTATTATTATTATTATTAATGATGTTGTCTCTTATCGTGCCACTAGCACAATAAGAGACAACACAATAAGTGTCAGGGGCCCAAAACTGTTCAACTGCCTCCCAGGCTGTCTTCAAGCAGGCACTGAACAAGCACCTAGTCAGTACCTGACCAGCCTGGCTGTGGTTCGTGTGTCGGTCTGCGTGTAGCCAACAGTAACAGGTTGGTAGATCAGGCCCTGATCCACTATGAGGTCTGGTCACAGACTGGGCCGTGGGGGCGTTGACCCCCGGAACCCTCTCCAGGTATTCTCCAGGTATACATATACAGCCTACAGACACTGCCAACAAACTTAATGTCTTCTTTTCTACTACAGTGGACCCCCGCTATTCGAACGGCTCGGCAGTCGAACAAATCGTCATTAGAACAAGAAAATCGATATCGTCATGCGAACAATATATCATGATTCGAACAAGTGTGTCCATCACCTGTCCGCCCAGGCGCTTGGAGAGCCAGTCCCTCCTTGTTTACACTCGAGAGAACACTACCCTGCACGCTCATCCAGACATTTCACACTTAATTATAATTGTTTCGAGTTTGTTCATTAAGTGTGAGGCAGTGGTGAGAGGCAGTGGTGGTAGAGGCAGTGGTGAGAGGCAGTGGTGGTTGGCAGTGGTGAGAGGCAGTGGAGGTGGAGGTGGTGGTGAGAGGCAGTGGTGGTAGAGGCAGTGGTGAGAGGCAGTGGAGGTGGAGGCAGTGGTGAGAGGCAGTGGTGAGAGGCAGTGGAGGTGGAGGCAGTGGTGAGAGGCAGTGGTGGTGAGAGGCAGTGGTGGTGAGGCAGTGGTGGTGGGCAGTGGAGGTAGAGGCAGTGGAGGTAGAGGCAGTGGAGGTAGAGGCAGTGGAGGTAGAGGCAGTGGAGGTAGAGGCAGTGGAGGTAGAGGCAGTGGTGAGAGGCAGTGGTGAGAGGCAGTGGTGAGAGGCAGTGGTGGCAGAGGCAGTGGTGGTTGGCAGTGGTGAGAGGCAGTGGAGGTAGAGGCAGTGGAGGTAGAGGCAGTGGAGGTAGAGGCAGTGGAGGTAGAGGCAGTGGAGAGAGGCAGTGGGGTAGAGGCAGTGGTGAGAGGCAGTGGTGAGAGGCAGTGGTGGTAGAGGCAGTGGTGAGAGGCAGTGGTGGTTGGCAGTGGTGGTAGAGGCAGTGGTGAGAGGCAGTGGAGGTGGAGGCAGTGGTGAGAGGCAGTGGTGGTAGAGGCAGTGGTGAGAGGCAGTGGTGGTAGAGGCAGTGGTGAGAGGAAGTGGTGAGAGGCAGTGGAGGTGGAGGCAGTGGTGAGAGGCAGTGGTGGTGAGAGGCAGTGGAGGTGGAGGCAGTGGTGAGAGGCAGTGGTGGTGAGAGGCAGTGGAGGTGGAGGCAGTGGTGGTGAGAGGCAGTGGAGGTAGAGGCAGTGGAGGTAGAGGCAGTGGAGGTGGAGGCAGTGGAGGTAGAGGCAGTGGAGGTAGAGGCAGTGGTGGTGGCAGTGGTGGTAGAGGCAGTGGTGAGAGGCAGTGGTGAGAGGCAGTGGTGGTGAGAGGCAGTGGTGAGAGGCAGTGGAGGTAGAGACAGTGGAGGTAGAGGCAGTGGAGGTAGAGGCAGTGGTGAGTGGCAGTGGTGGTTGAGGCAGTGGTAGTAGAGGCAGTGGTGAGTAAACAAGATTAAATGAAGGTTCGGGAGCGAGTTTTGTAAACAAGCCAGTTGTTGTTGTTACCAGCCTGACACGTACGAATTCTGTTCAATCCGTGAAGCTGACAATAATGCACTTAGCATTACAAACTCCGTTTTCTCTTATACTAACACGTCTGAAGGAAGAAAGAATGGGAAGATGTTTTCACAGCTGTAGCAAGAATGCTTGCCACCACCATCCTTCAGCCACCACATTCGTAATGACATACATATTTTATTCATTCTAGAGTGTATATCATGTTTTTATGTTATTTATATTGTTTATTATGTCATATTAGATGAATTGTGATAGATAAATAAGCTGTCGAGTTGATAATAGCTTCACAGTGAAGTACTATTTTGTCATGCCTCCTGACAGCAGGAACGGATTAATTGTATTTCCATTATTTCTTATGGGAAAAATTAAATCGCGACTCGAACATTTCACGTTGAGAACTAGCTCCTGGAACGGATTAAATTCGAATAGCGGGGGCCCACTGTATATAGGATAAAAACTAGAAAGCAAAATCCCAAAAGCAAATACTCAGCCATAAGACTTCCTCACTGGTAATTACCCACATACTCTATATATAGCACCAACAAATCCTACTGAAGTCTCAGTAATAATTAAATAATTAAAATACAAGGCAGGAGACCTAAATAATTTGCCACCAATCATGTACAGTGGACCTTCGGTTAGCGGCTGTAATCCGTTCCAGGAGCTAGGCCTAAAACCGAAATGGCCTTTAACCGAAATAATATTCCCCATAAGAATTAATGTAAATACAATTAATCCGTTCCAGACAAAAATATTTACAAAAAAATATTTTTTTTAACAATTAAATCAGTATTACATATAGCTCTATTGAAAACTAATGCTGGTTTCTGGAAGAAAGGGAGGAGGAAATAGGGAGGAGTTAGTGTTTGGAAGGGAAATCCCCCTCCAAAAGGGCTTCAGGTAACAAGTTCCTCTCTGGGGTTACTTCCCTTCTTTGTCTTTTAATGCCACTAGGACCAGCTTGAGAGTCACTGGACCCCTGTCTAGAAAAATAACTATCTAGAGTGCTCTGTTTCTGGCGCCTCTTTAACATTTCCATGAAGTGGGACAAGGTTTTGTCACTAAACATGTTGCAGATATGGCTTGTTTCAGCTTGGTCAGGATGGTGTTTTTCAACAAAATTTTGTAACCTATTCCACATTCCACACATTTCCTTAATCACTGAAGAAGGCACCTCCTTCTCTTCCTTTTCCTCCTCCTCCTTTTCTGAAGCAATAGCCTCAACTCTGGTCTGATGATGTTCCAGTTCCAGCTCTTGCAGCTCTTCAGTGGTTAGCTCTACCCTGTCGTCCTGCACCAACTCTTCCACATCCTCACCACTCACCTCCAACCCCAGGCTGTTCCCCAATGCCACAATATCTTCCACAACAGGCACAGGGTCGTCAGGGTCAGGGTCAGCCTCAAATCCTTCAAAATCCCTCTTTTCAACACAATCCGGCCACAGTGGTCTCCAAGCAGAGTTCAAAGTCTTGGAAGTCACTGCATTCCAAGCCTTACCTATAAGGTCTATGCAGTTGTAGACACTGAAGTGATTCATCCAGAACTCTCTAAGGGTCAATTCAGTGTCCGAGGTCACTTCAAAGCACTTTTCAAACACTGCTTTTGTGTAGAGTTTTTTGAAGTTAGAAATGACCTGCTGGTCCATGGGCTGGAGAAGAGGAGTGGTGTTAGGAGGCAAGAACTTCACTTTTATAAATTTGAAGTCCCTAGACATTTGGTCTTCCAAGTCTGGAGGATGTGCAGGAGCATTGTCCAGTACCAGGAGGCACTTGAGTCCCAAATTGTTTTCCTGAAGGTATTTTTTCACACTTAGGCCAAACACATCATCAACCCAATCTTTGAAAATTTGCCTTGTGACCCATGCATTATGATTTGCTTTCCACATCACACAAAATCTTTTCTTGTGGACATTGTGTTTCTTGAACACTCTGGGAGTTTCAGAGTGATACATGAGTAAAGGCTTCACTTTGAAATCCCCACTTGTGTCCTGGCAGTCTTTTCCTCCTGCGTGATGTAGGTCCTGTTGGGCATTTTCTTCTAAAACAGGCATTTCGTCACAATTGAACACTTGTTGGGGTTTCAGATTTTCACTCTTTATGTAGTCCTGAAATTCCTGCACAAACTTTTGAGCAGCATGTTTGTCTGAACTTGCAGCCTCACCATGCCTTACAACACTGTGTATGCCACTACACTTCTTAAATCTCTCAAACCAGCCTTTGCTGGCCCTAAATTCACTACCAGCAGCACTTGTTCCAGGAGTTTTCTTCACAAGATCTTCATGCAAATGCCTTGCCTTCTCACAAATAACAGACTCCACTACACTGTCTCCCACTATTTGTTTTTCTTTAATCCACAATAAATAACTTTTCCATTTGTTCCATTATTGGTGACCTTTGTTTCATTACAAAAGCTACTCCTTTGGCAACATCAGCATCCTTGATTTTTTCTTTCTTAGCCAGGATGGATGTAATAGTTGATTGTTTTTCCCATACATCCTGGCAAGTTTCAGCACCTGCATACCACTCTCATATATCTCAATCACCTCTCTCTTAAATTCCATGGTGTTTCTCATTCTCTTTGCCACAGGAACTTTACTAGTAACTTTCTTGGGAGCCATGGTTACTTATTTTGCAGTTGCACTGACCAAAAACAATGGAAAACAAGCAAAATGTTTGGATGAATGAGCAGAAGCTTCCTCACGCACCGAGAGACACAGGCAAACTGAAGTGCAAGCGGTCCCAGCCGGCGAACTGATGTGTCCCATAGGCCGCTAACCGGGAGCCGAAAAACCAGCCGCTAACCAAGTTGGCCGATAACAGGAACGGCCGCTAACTGAGGGTCCACTGTATAAAAAAGCAACTCATGTGCTGTTCCCAATTATTGCAACACTATTTAACAAATCAGTTGAATCTTCAAACATTCCCATCCATACTCAAGACAGCAAGTGTCACCCCTATCCTCAAAGGAGGCGATCCTACAGAACTAAATAACTACAGACCAATATCTAACTTGCCTTTGCTCTCTAAAATCTTTGAAAAAATAATACATAAACAAATGTACTCCCACCTCCTATCCCATAACATACTGCCAGTTTGGGTTTAGGCCAAAAAAAAGCACGAATGATGCAATTATTCAGATGCTCGAATTACTATATATGTATATACAGCAAATGAAAAAAATGAATATCTTCTGGGGCTCTTCATAGATCTACAGAAAGCATTTGATACAGCAGACCATAATATCTTGCACCTAAAACTAGAGCATTATGGGGTCAGAGGACACTCTCTCAATTACCTAGTCTTATCTAAGTGGTAGACACCAGTATGTATACACAAATGGTGTGACCTCCAATACTCAGCCTGTAGTTGTTGGAGTGCCACAGGGAAGTGTCCTAGGTCCTCTACTCTTTCTTATTTACATCAATGACCTCCCAAATGCATTGTGACTCTTTAAACCAGTTCTATTTGCAGATTGACACCACTTACATCTTCTATCACCCAAACCTAACTATAATAATAATAATAATAATAATAATAATAATAATAATAATAATACTTTAATGAGACATTGTACAATTATACAGTGGTACCTCGAGTTATGATGGTCCCCAAAATCGCCCTTTTATGTAAGTTTATTTTTTTAAATGCTTTTGTAGGTATATTTTTGGGGGTGTAAAAGGACTAGTCTATTTTACATTATTCCTTATGGGGATAAATTCGTTTGGTAATGGCACTTGAACAGCATTCTCGAACGAAAAAATATCGTAACTCGAGGTACAACTGTACATATATGGTCTACCTGGAGTCTACCTGGAGAGAATTCCAGGGTCAACGCCCCGGCCCGGTCTGTGACCAGGCCTCTTGTTGGACCAGAGCCTGATCAACCAGGCTGTTACTGCTGGCCGCACGCAGTCCAACGTACGAACCACAGCCCGGCTGATCAGGTACTGACTTGAGGTGCCTGTCCAGTGCCTGCTTGAAGACAGCCAGGGGCTTGTTGGTAATCCCCCTGATGTATGCTGGGAGGCAGTTGAACAATCTTGGGCCCCTCACACTTATTGTGTTGTCCCTCAACGTGCTAGTGGCACCCCTGCTCTTCATTGGGGAATGTTACATCGCCTGCCGAGTCTTTTGCTTTCGTACGGAGTGATTTTTGTGTGCAAGTTTGGTACTAAGCCCTCGAGAATTTTCCATGTGTATATAATAATGTATCTCTCCCGCCTAGTAGACATAGTTATACATAGTTATTACATAGTTATTACTTAGTTATTAATGAGATGTACATGCCAAAAGCCCCTAATATGCTGTGCATTGCGGGCATTCTTAGGTCTATTTAATTCTAGACTACATGGTAAATAGTTATGGTTGATAATTTATAAAATAAGTAAAGTTGCATATCTAAGTTATAAAGTTTGAATATAAGTTGAACATATCAATTAATTGTAGCAATGCAACTAATTGAGTGAGATAACAATTTAAAACAATTAATTGCATTGCAGTTAGTTTACATGGTCATTATAATGTAAGTGTTGTGGAAATAATTAGCTAAGTATGTAATATTCATAACAGGTTTTACATTCAATTGATTAGTCAGGTTTTACGTTAAGTGATTATTCTACTTTGTTGGGAATGTTTGATATTGAGCAATTAGCTTTGGGTGAGAAGGTGGTTTTTTAGCATCATTTTGAATTGGGGAACAGGTAGGGTTTCTTTGGCAATGACAGGTAATGAATTCCAAATTTTCGTGCTTTTATATGCATTGAGTTTTTACATAGTGTTAGATGGACACGGGGAACATCGAGTGATCTGTGTCTAGTGTTATGGTCATGTGTCCTGTTAAAATTGGTAAGGAGAAGTTTGAGTGGTGGGTTAATATTTGCATAGAGTGTTCTATGTATGTAATAGGCACAGTAAAAAGTATGGATGTCTTGTATGGTGAGTAAGTTTAGGTACCCCGGATTACGATATTAATCCGTTCCAGAGGGCTTAGCGTAAACCAAAAATATCGTAATCCGAATCTATTTTCCCATAAGAAATAATGGAAATTCAATTAATCTGTTCCAGACACCCAAAAGTATTAAAATAAATATTTTTTACACATTAACTTACACAGAAGATTGATACATGTACAGTGGACCCCCGAGGTTCGTAAAACCCGGAAAACGTACATTTATGTAAGTATAATATTTTAATTGGTTGTGGTAAAGTATTTTTGGAGTCTGAAATAGACTAACCTACGTGACATTTTTCCTTAAGGAGTAAATTGTTCGGTAATGGCACTTGAGCAGACTTCAGGAGTGAAGTTTTTACGAAACTCGGGGGTCCACTGTATATATAAATTACCACAAGCAAATACTACAACAGTATAATAACTTAACACTTACCTGCATGCCTGCTACACACTCCCTGCATGCCTGCTACACTCCCTGCATGCCTGCTACACTCCCTGCATGCCTGCTACACTCCCTGCATGCCTGCTACACTCCCTGCATCCCTGCTACACTCCCTGCATCCCTGCTACACTCCCTGCATCCCTGCTACACTCCCTGCATCCCTGCTACATTCCCTGCATCCCTGCTACACTCCCTGCATCCCTGCTACACTCCTTGCATCCTTGCTACACGCCCTGCATCCTTTCTACACTCCCTGCATCCTTGCTACACTCCCTGCATCCCTAGTACACTCCCTGCATCCCTGGTACACTCCTGCATCCCTGGTACACTCCCTGCATCCCTGGTACACTCCCTGCATACTTGCTACACTCCCTGCATCCTTGCTACACGCCCTGCATCCTTGCTACACTCCCTGCATCCCTGGTACACTCCTGCATCCCTGGTACACTCCCTGCATCCCTGGTACACTCCCTGCATCCCTGCTACACTCCTGCCGTATTTCTGAGCCTCTTTACCACAGGGCTGGCACTAGGAGTTTTCTTTGGACCCATGGTGGCTTATTTAGCAGTTGCAGGCACTAAAAACAGTGGAAAAATGACAAAATATGTGGTATGAATGCGTGGGTGGCGGCGGTGGCGCTCACTCGCTGGTAAATAATGGCACACTGCTGTCCCAGGGCAGTGTACGCGTCCAAGACGAATAGCGTATTCCGAGCGGATCATCGTAAACTGAGCCAATATTTTTACGGAAAAATGTATCGCTAACCGAATTTAGCATAATCCGATGCCATCGTAATCCGGGGTCCACTGTACTTAAGTAACACTGTAAACAGCGAGCTACATAAAATATCAAACTGGATGATGATCAACAAACTTACTCTCAATATAGACAAAAAATACTTCATGCTTTTTGGAAACATATCGATAAATGGTTCACCCATTACAAGAAACACTGATTGCAAATTTCTAGGTCTTGACCTTGACTGTAATCTTAAATTTCAGACCCACATCCAGCATATAACTAAGAAAGTTTCCAAAACAGTAGGTATCCTTTCCAAGATAAGATACTATGTCTTACCTTACTTCACTCTTATGTCTGTGTTTCTTACCTTATGTCACTCTTTAATTTACCCTTACCTCACCTATGGTATTTGTGCTTGGGGATCTACCACGCCAATCACCTTTAACCTTCAAACACCTTTTATTGTACAGCAATAAAGGAATGGAACAACTGCCTGCACATGTCAAAGCCAGTCATAGCATGAGCCAGTTCAAGAAGAGAACCAAAAGGTACCTAATGAATGTAGCGACAGAAAGGGAGGAGAATGATTTTATATTTTTAGCTAACACACATGTAAATGTAAATAACTCATTTTACCTTATTCCTAGTATACAGTGGACCCTCACTATTCGAACATTCTTCATTCCAGAATGCTGTTCAAGTGCTTAAGGAATGACGTAAATTGGATTAGTCCATTTCAGACTCCCAAAAATACACTTATATAAGCACTTACAATAATAAAGTTACATAATAGGGTGAGTTTTGGAGTGTTCAAATAGCAAGGGTCCATTGTATCTCCTTTATAGTATAATAATAAGATATTATCTTCTTCATAGTATAATAATAAGGTATTAAAAGGACCCCAATAGAAATAAGTCACTTTGTCTGACTTTTTTGGGTTATCCTAGGTTGTCTACACATATGCTGCTATGTATGATAATCTATGTAACTGTATTTGTGTATACCTGAACAAACTTACTTACTAATAACCGTACAAAAACCAGTGATGTGGATGATCACAAAATCCAGCGCCAGACAACACACCTCACAACTCTTAAAAAGCTTGAACTTACTTAATATACAAAATATACAAACTTATTACTGTGCCTACTATATATACAGAACATTAAAATTACTGTGCCTACTATATATACAGAACATTAAAATTACTGTGCCTACTATATATACAGAACATTAAAATTACTGTGCCTACTATATATACAGAACATTAAAATTACTGTGCCTACTATATATACAGAACATTAAAATTACTGTGCCATACAGAACATTAAACTCCAATATCAACCCTCCCCTCAAACTTCTACTAGACAGCTTCAACAGAACACACAGGCATAACGCGAGGCACAAAACACTTTTTGACATCCCTCGTGTCTCTCACTATCCAAAAATGCAATGCACATAAAGGGCCCAAAGATCTAGAACTCTTTGCCTGAAACAGCAAGAAGTCCCCTGCCCAAAAATCAATTTTCTACTACAGCCTCTCCTCAATTAGCTACGTACAGTGGTACCTCGACTTACGTTTTTAATCCGTCAGAGAGGGCATTTCTTAAGACGAAACAAACGTAACACGAATCAATTTTCCCCATAAGAAATAATGGAAATAAATTTAATCCGTCCAAGACTTCCAAAAGTAGTTAAATAAAATATTTTTTAGAACTTTTGGACATTAAATAATACACAATTTAATAAAGAATACATAAATACACATGCAAATATTGTACAATAACATGTCACTTACATTTATTGAAGAGTTGTTGATGTGTGGAGGACGTGAGGAGGGGAGAAGGTGGAGTAGTATGCTAGTGTTTGGAAGAGGAATCCCCTTCCATTAACACTGCAGGTACCAAGTTCTTTTATGGGGTTACTGGCCTTTTTCTTTGAATGCTACACTCCCTGCATGAATGCTACACTCCCTGCATGAATGCTACACTCCCTGCATGAATGCTACACTCCCTGCATGAATGCTACACTCCCTGCATGAATGCTACACTCCCTGCATGAATGCTACACTCCCTGCATGCCTACTACACTCCCTGCATCCTTGCTACACTCCCTGCATCCTTGCTACACTCCCTGCATCTTTGCTACACTCCCTGCATGAATGCTACACTCCCTGCATGCCTACTACACTCCTGCATCCTTGCTACACTCCCTGCATCCTTGCTACACTCCCTGCATCCTTGCTACACTCCCTGCATCCTTGCTACACTCCCTGCATCCCTGCTACACTCCCTGCATCCTTGCTACACTCCCTGCATCCTTGCTACACTCCCTGCATCCCTGCACTCCCTGCATCCTTGCTACACTCTTTGCATCCCTGCTACACTCCTGCATCCCTGCTACACTCCCTGCATCTTTGCTACACTCCCTGCATGCCTGCTACACTCCCTGCATGCCTGCTACACTCCCTGCATCCTGCTACACTCTCTGCATCTTTGCTACACTCCCTGCATGCCTGCTACACTCCCTGCATAAATGCTACACTCCTGCTAAATGCTTCACTCCCTGCACATTCTTTACCACAGGCTTAGCACTAGGAGCTTTCCTTGGACCCATGGTAGCTTATTTAGCAGTTGCAAGCACTAAAAACAGTGGAATAATTACAATATACTGGTATGAATGCGTGGGTGTGGGTGGGTGGTCGCTCTCGCTTGTAAACAATAGCACTGACGCTCCCTGGAGTGCGCGCTCAGCTGGGCTCCAAGCGAACAGGTCCGGTCGAAGGCGTAAGGCAGATCAAACAACGGATGTCGCATTCAAATTTCTTACGTTATAAGTAACGGATATCGAATATAACGTAAGGTGATAACAACGTAAGTCGAGGTACCACTGTACTTGTTTACTGATGCTTGGACTTACGATGGGCTCTCCGACCAGTATTCATGCCTAAATAATGTATATTAAAGCTGATTTTTCTATTCTGTTTATTCCAATATACAGTACACTACTGTATAAACATTTAAAAATATACCAGAAATGTTATAAATGGTACAAAGGTGACATTAAAAACAATATCAAAGATCGTTGACACAAACTCACTACCATTATAGTATGCTCCTCACTTAGTGACGAATTCATTTAATGACGTGGTCTCAGGAACGGAACTCCATCATTAACCCTTTGACTGTCACAACCCCTAATCCTGAGGTGTCTCCCCATTGTCACAAAATTCTCAAAAAAAAAAAAAAAAAAATCTTATGAAATGATAAAGAATCTTTTCCCGATGGTAATGACACCAAAAGTATGAAATTTGATGGAAAACTTAAGGAATTACTCTCTCGTGAAGTTAGTAATCTCGGCGATATATACGCATTGGCAATTTCGCCGACTTTGAGCCTTATTTTCGGCCAATTCCATTGTTCCAGTCGACCAAACTCATAGCTATTTCTCTAGAACTTCATTTGTTCTATCGACTGAGTGCAAGAAACCACTAATTTACCGATTTCAGCTACCCAATAAAGTGGTCAGAAATTGGCAATTTGGCAAATTTCATGCAAAATAAAAAGTTGTCAATTTCAAAATAGGGTCCAGAATAAACAATGCAGACACTCCTGGCACTAAAATAAGATGTTATCTGGTTATTAGTCACGTCTTTAGGCCCCTCTTATATTACTCTTGCTTTCTATTTTGATTTTTTATTCACACAAAAATTACAAGATTTACCGTTA
>WNWK01008222.1:0-86437 GCA_009830355.1 Cherax destructor | reverse complement strand
TGTTTTTCCTTTTTTTCTTAATAGTTTGTTCTTTTTTGTTTCCTCTATTGTCCAGGGGAAAGTGGAAAAGTTTTTCCTCTGTAAGCTATTTTCATATAAGGCACTAAAATGCAGGAAGAAAAGGGCTAGAAACCCCTTACCCTGTACACATTTTAAAAAAATAAGAAAAACATAAAAGTTTGTGGACAGGAAAGTGGGTGGGAGGGAAGAAGACCCGGATTGGTGGAATGATGATGTAAAGGGGTAGAAAGGGGAGAAAAGTAGCATATGAGAGGTTTTACAAAGTAGAAGTGATGCAGGGAAGAGTATATGAAGAGAAAAAAAGGGGTTTAAGTGAGTGGTGAAGCAACGTAAAAGAGAGCAAATGGAGAGTGGGTGAGATGTTATCAACAAATTTCATTGAAAATAAGAAAAAGTTTGGAGAGAAAATTAATAAACTGGGGAAGCAGGGAACAAATGGATTTGACAGTTAAAAATAAGAGAGGAGAGTTATTAAATAGGGGTTAGAGGTATCGGGAAGATGGAGGGAATATTTTGAGGAGTTGTTAAAGTTGATGAAGACAGGGAAGCTGTGATTTCATGTATAGGGCAATGAGGAATAACATCTTAGGAGTGTGGAAGAGTCAGTTGTGAGTGTGGGGGAAGTTCGTGAGGTAGTGGGTAGAATGAAAGGGGTAAGGCAGCTGGGATTGATGGGATAAAGGTAGAAATTTAAAAACAGCAGAGATATAGTTTTGGAGTTGTTGGTGCGATTATTTAATAAATGTATGGAAGAGGGTAAGGTACCTAGGGACTGGCAGGAGCGTGTATTGTTCCTTTGTATAAAGGCAAAGGGGACAAAAGAGAGTGCAAAATTATAGGGAATAAGTCTGTTGAGTATACTAGGCAAAGTGTATGGTAGATTTATTATTGAAAGAATTAAGAGTAAGACGGAGAGCAGAATAGCAGATGAACAAGGGGGCTTTAGGAAAGGTAGGGGTGTGTAGACCAAGTGTTTGCAGTGAAACATATAGGTGAACAGTATTTGGTTAAGGGTAAAGAGATTTTAGTGGCATTTAGGGATTTGGAAAAGGCGTATGATAGGGTGGGATATGGAGGCAATGTGGCAGATGTTGCAGGTGTATGGAATAGGAGGTAGGTTACTGAAGCAGTGAAAAGCTTTTATGAGGATAGTGAGGCTCAGGTTAGAGTGTGTAGGAGAGAGGAGATTATTTCTCAGTAAAATTAGGCCTTTCACAAGGATTTGTGATGTCACCATGGTTTGTTCAATATATTTATAGATGGGGTTGTAAGAGAAGTGAATGCGAGGGTCTTGGCAAGAGTGTGGGGTTAAAAGACAATGAATCAAATACAAAGTGGGAGTTGTCACAGTTGCTTTTGCTGATGACACTGTGCTTTTGGGAGATTCCGAAGAGAAGTTGCAGAGGTTGGTGGATGAATTTGGTAGGGTATGTAAAAGAAGAAAGTTGAAAGTGACTATAGGAAAGAGTAAGGTGATGAGGATAACAAAAAGATTAGGTGACGAAAGATTGGATATCAGATTGGAGGTAGAGAGTATGGAGGAGGTGAAAGTATTCAGATATTTGGGAGTGGACATGTCAGCAGATGGGTCTATGAAGGATGAGGTGAATCATAGAATTGATGAGGGAAAAGGGTGAGTGGTGCACTTCGAGTCTATGGAGACAAAGAACTTTGTCCATGGAAGTAAAGAGGGAATGTATTAGAGTATAGTTATATTAACACTCTTATATGGGTGGGAAGCATGGGTGATGAATGTTGCAACGAGGAGAAGTCTGGAGGCAGTGGAGATGTCATGTCTGAGGTCAATGTGTGGTGTGAATATAATGCAGAGAATTCGGAGTTTGGAAATTAGGAGGAGGTGCAGGATTACCAAAACTATTATCCAGAGAGCTGAGGAGTGGTTGTTGAGGTGGTTCGGACATGTAGAGAGAATGGAACGAAACAGAATGACCTCGAGAGTGTATAAATCTGTAGTGGAGGGAAGGCGGGGTAGGGGTCGCCCTAGGAAAGGTTGGAGGGAGGGAATAAAAGAGGTTTTGGGTGAGAGGGCTTGGATTTCCAGCAAGCATGTGTGTGCGTATTTGATAGGAGTGAATGGAGACAAATAGTTTTTAATACTTGACGTGCTGTTGGAGTGTGACCAAAGTAACATTTATGAAGGGATTCAGGGAAACCGGCAGGCCGGACTTGAGTCCTGGAGATGGGAAGTACAGTGTCTGCACTCTGAAGAGGTGTTAATTTGCAGTTTTATAACTTAGTATAAAGCACCTCTGGCAAGACAGTGATGAGTGAATGATGATGAAAGTTTTTCTTTTCGGGCCACCCTGCCTTTGTAGTAATCGCCGATGTGAATTAAAAATATAATATATATATATATATATATATATATATATATATATATATATATATATATATATATATATATATATATATATATATATATTATATATATATATATATATATATATATATAGTTTGATCATGATTATCTATAAAGATATTGTCATAAAATAGACTTGAAAACAGTACACATACACTGAGACAGAATTTTATCACCGTCAGGAAGACGGCAATATTACATATTTACCAGGAAGCTAATGAATACCGACTTTGAGCATCCTACGTTTTCTATGGTCAACAGATCGCTTCTAAAATTTAGGCCAGACAGAACCTTCTAATATACATCTCTGATGGTCACCACGTAATCTTGAACTAATTAGTACTAAGTACCCAAGGCTGGTCAAGCTAATATCTTAGCATAATAACACGGGTAAATCACCAAAATCACAGTAAGCTGTGAATAATTTAAGATTTTCATCTCCCAGTGTGTGATTCCTTGAAATGAATATGTTGCTCTTTATGAAAGTATTATTTTTTCCTTCTAGCTTGCTATCTCATATGCAATCTGCCCAATTCAGAGAAACGCAAGCTCGGAGACTAAATTCTTTCATCTTTTTTGGAGGATACCAGCCTCAACGAGACGTACGATCATCAATGCAACCACATAAACATGTGGTTTTAAAGAAAAGAGCAATTCTTCGACTGGCCGAAACTCGAAACTAAGACTTTATTCAGCCTCCCAGGAAGATTCCTATCTCTTGATGCACTAGACCTCCACACCACTATCGCAGATAATGTTAGGAATCCAGCGAGAACACTTAAGACATGTTTCTCCTAATGCCCGCCTCATTCTGGGAAAAGAAATCTCTTAGTATTTCGATACCAGCCTCATGACCAGTACACCAATCAATGCAACAATGGAAACAGTGAACAATAGTGTGACTGGCCGAAACATGAACCCGAAACTCTAAACAGCCACTTACTCTGGTATCCAAATGAGAGGAGAATGAAATTCGTGAATGAGCTTACCTTTCCCCAAACTTGGAAGTCGTTTTGCAAAACATGTCTAGTGTTCTCACTGAACACATCATCACAATACTGACTTGACGATAATATACACTAAACTATTATCCTACTTATACCCCAGTACACTAAACTAATATATACTAAACTACAATGTACAGTACAACATTCACTAAAATTTTTACTACATTATTCTCTACACAGTTTAGCTACCCTACTGACTGCATTAAGCGATTCACATTATACAAAACTGTTCACTATACAATAATATTCACTATTACACTATATAATATACTGCACTACAAAATGTTCCCTACACCACACAACTCTACTCACTATTCACTACACACATACACACTACATTACTTAACTACATTACAATATGCTATATTAAACTATTCTCTTCAGCTTAATCTCAATTCCACTATTTGCTTCACTAGTCAAGAGGAGTCACTTTTCAGTAGTCTTCACTATTATATTGTCTAAACGTCCTTAACGAACATTATGGAGAACAATGCACTACGTCACTCTGCACAATATACTGCAGTACAAACTTTTTTCACCAATTTTCAGAATACTTCTAAATATACTAATTTATGTATCCAATGTTACAGACATTTACTTCGTAGGGAGATTACATGTTTTTTATGTTCTCAACAGTCAGCCCTCGGGATCCAATCTTTGGATTAAGAGAAAGAGGATCTTGCCCTCTTCACTAGCTCTTCTCTTAGAGAGATCAATGCCTCTGAAGACACTCATGTAGCAGAAGTTTTTTTTTTCATACCCTAATAGGGTAATATTATAGCTTCACCATCAAGAGAAAGAGCTACTAACTACGCCCAAAGTAGGAAACCATGGGAATAAATGCGCAGAGTCCTTGAAGGTTCCTAAGCCTTACTCTGCTGGGTAAGTGTTTACAGTCACTTACCAGACACACGTTAAGTGAGTTACGCTTTTGTTACATGTGTTGTTTTGTTAACTTTATACCTTCATTGGTACTTGATCATGCATAACATCAAGAAAAAGGTGGAGAAAGAGTGGAATAGGCCTAACCAGGGGAGACCACTATAAATATAAACGAGCCTTGATGTCTACCTCCTGGGTGGTTTGGAAAGGACATCCTACAGTAGAATAATATACAATCTTCTCAGTAGCAATAACTCATGAAAACATTACTGGGCAGGTAAAAACCAAAAACTCATCATAAGAAAATTAGCTGCTTACTGTAATTTTATTACACACACATGCACAAGCGCTCGCACGCACACATACACACACATATTGTTAATCATGCATATATATATATATATATATATATATATATATATATATATATATATATATATATATATATATATATATATATATATATATATATATATATATATATATATATATATATATATATATATATATTTTATATGTCGTGCCGATTAGGTAAAACTTGTGATTTTGGCTTAAATAGCAACGCTCTTCTTGCCATATAAGACAAGCGAAAATTTGTGTATGCAATAATTTCGCCAAAATAATTCTAAACATAACCAAAAAAATATATTTCATTGTGTTTGTTTATTATTAAATTAATGTTAACGTATCTAAAATATATTTAGTTTTGTTAGGCTAAATTAAATTGCGCTTGTTTTAATAAGGTTAGGTAGGTTTTCAAAGTTTCTCTTTGTACAAAATTATAAATTCTTAAATTAATATAAATGAAAAAAATATATCTCTAAACGTATAAGAGAAAATTTTAGAAAGGACTTAATTTTAGATGAGTTCTTGCTAGTTGACCAGTTTTACCTAATCGGCACGATATATATATATATATATATATGTATATATATAGGAAGTAGATTGTTAGACAGCAACAACCCAGGTAGGTACTACCGTCCTGCCAGGTGACTGTGAAACAGAAACCTGAAATTGTTTTACATGATGGTAGGATTGCTGGTGTCTTTCTGTCTCATAAACACGCTGGATAACAGGTATATCTAGCTACTACTTCTACATACATGTAGGCAACACTACACAGGCATGCACATGCATATATATACATACACACATCTATATTGTTCTTCTTTTTCTTAATAGCTCTTGTTCTTCTTTGTTTCCTCTATTGTCCATGGGGAAGTGGAAAAGAATTTTTCCTCTGTAAGCTATGCGTGTCATATAAGGCGACTAAAATGCAGGAAGCAACGGGCTAGTAACCCCTTATCCTGTACACATTTAATAAAAAAAAGAATAAGAAAAACATAGAAGTTTGTGGTTACAGGAAAGTGGGTGCGGGAGGGATTTGACAGTTAAAAATAAGAGAGGAGAGTTATTAAATGGAGAGTTAGAGGTATCGGGAAGATGGAGGGAATATTTTGAGGAGTTGTTAAATGTTGATGAAGACAGGGAAGCTGTGATTTCGTGTATAGGGCAAGAAGGAATAACATCTTGTAGGAGAGTGGAAGAGCCAGTTGTGAGTGTGGGGGAAGTTCGTGAGGTAGTGGGTAGAATTATAGGGGGTAAGGCAGCTGGGATTGATGGGATAAAGGTAGAAATGGTAAAAGCAGGCAGAGATATAGTTTTGGAGTTGTTGGTGCTATTATTTAATAAATGTATGGAAGAGTGTAAGGTACCTAGGGACTGGCAAAGAGCGTGCATTGTTTCTTTGTATAAAGGCAAAGGGGACAAAAGAGAGTGCAAAGATTATAGGGGAATAAGTCTGTTGAGTATACCAGGTAAAGTGTATGGTAGAGTTATTATTGAAAGAATTATGAGTAACACGGAGAACAGAATAGCAGATAAACAAGAGGGATTTAGGAAAGGTAGGGGGTGTGTAGTCCAAGTGTTTGCAGTGAAACGTATAGGTGAACAGTATTTGTATAAGGGTAAAGAGGTTTTTGTGGTATTTATGGATTTGGAAAAGGCGTATGGTAGGGTGGATAGGGGGGCAATGATATGGCAGATGTTGCAGGTGTATGGAATAGGAGGTAGGTTATTTAAAGCAGTGAAGATCTTTTATGAGGATAGAGAGGCTCAGGTTAGAGTGTGTAGGAGAGAGGGAGATTATTTCTCAGTAAAAGTAAGCCTTAGACAAGGATGTGTGATGTCACCTTGGTTGTTCAATATATTTATAGATGGGGTTGTAAGAGAAGTGAATGCGAGGGTCTTGGCAAGAGGTGTGGCGTTAAAAGACAAAGAATCAAATACAAAGTGGGAGTTGTCACAGTTGCTTTTTGCTGATGACACTGTGCTTTTGGGAGATTCCGAAGAGAAGTTGCAGAGGTTGGTGGATGAATTTGGTAGTGTATGTAAAAGAAGAAAATTGAAAGTGAATATAGGAAAGAGTAAGGTGATGAGGATAACAAAAAGATTAGGTTACGAAAGATTGGATATCAGATTGGAGGGAGAGAGTATGGAGGAGGTGAATGTATTCAGATATATGGTGATGAATGTTGCAGCGAGGAGAAGGCTTGAGGCAGTGAAGATGTCATGTCTGAGGTCAACGTGTGGTGTGATAATGCAGAGAATTCGGAGTTTGGAAATTAGGAGGAGGTGCAGGATTACCAAAACTATTATCCAGAGGGCTGAGGAGGGGTTGTTGAGGTAGTTCGGACATGTAGAGAGAATGGAACGAAACAGAATGACTTCGAGAGTGTATAAATCTGTAGTGGAGGGAAGGTGGGGTAGGGGTCGGCCTAGGAAAGGTTGGTGGGAGGGGGTAAAATAGGTTTTGTGTGCGAGGGGCTTGGATTTCCAGCACGCATGCGTGAGCATATTTGATAGGAGTGAATGGAGAAAAATGGTTTTTAATACTTGATGTACTGTTGGAGTGTGAGCAAAGTAACATTTATAAAGGGATTCAGGGAAACCGGCAGGCCGGACTTGTGTCCTGGAGATGGGAAGTACAGTGTCTGCACTCTGAAGGAGGGGTGTTAACTTTTCTTTATAGAAAAACAAAGATAAAAATAAATGAATTAAGGAAAGCTAAATACAAATGCATAATAAATCTTCAACTCGAGGAGCAAGCACACATCTGTGGGCACATCTGTGTGGACGTATGTGTCAGTACTACAATACAGCGGACATCCGGTGTTTGTAATTAATTCATTCCAGAATGCTGTTCAAGTGCCGTTACCAAACGAATTTGTTCCCATAAGGAATAATGTAAATTATCTTAATCCTTTTGGAGCAGTACGAAAACCGGGGTCCACTGTATTACGAAGGTCGCTGGAGTGTCAAGAGTGGTCCTGTGTGACAGGCAGGTCAACTGTTGTGTTATGAAGGTTGTTAGATGTTGCCCTGAAGCCTGAACAGTGAACACCGAGGTAGAACAGTGAACACCTAGATAGAACAGTGAAACCTAGGTAGACAAATCGTCTACGACCAGGTAGGGTTTGTAGAACACGAAGATATCTGCACTAAGTTTCGTTCCTATCCAGCTTCTTCTCCAAGTTATCACTTCACCAACTGAGCACAAGAAAGAATGAAATATTAAAATACATTAAATTGAAGGCCAAGGCTTAAGACAACATTTCATACAGTAAGCAAGTCTATTCGGAACCTTCAAAACAAAAAACAAATCCCATCACCCGAAGAATAAGACTAACGTGGACTTCAGAGCGGGAGAGTTGGTGAAGTGAGGAGGCAAAAGTCGACTCTCAACAAAAAAGAAAAGGAAATAACAGAAGACAAACCCCTAAGAGTTAAGAAGAAAAACAGAAGGTAACGAAATATAGAAATCAAGATAATTCTGTCTCTCTGTCTGTCTGTCTGTCTCTCTCTCTCTCTCTCTCTCTCTCTCTCTCTCTCTCTCTCTCTCTCTCTCTCTCTCTCTCTTGAGAGAGAGAGAGAGAGAGCCCTAACAATGGGACTTCAGTCACACGAACATTCTTACATTATCTACCCTTGTTCCTTTATACCATCACATGCCTATTCCACCTCTTGCCTAAAATTATCACTATCACTTGCGTAAAATTAACACCCACCACATCACTACCATCACCACTACTACCACCCACACCACTATTATCATCACCACCCCCACCACAACCACAATCACCTTCACACCATCCAATACCGTTAACACTACCACCATTACCACCAGCACCACTACAACCACCAACTCAATCACTCCACCACCCCCACCCCTATCACCACCACCACTACTACCACCACCACGACCCCCACCACCACCACTACCCCCACCACCACCACTACCACCACCACTACCACCACAACTACCATTACCATCACCACTACCACCACCACTACCATCACGACTACCACCACCACCAACACTATCACCACCACCAACACTATCACCACCACCAACACTATCACCACCACCAACACTACCACCACCACTACTACCACCACCACTACCACCACCACCACCCCTACCAACACCACCATCACCACCACTAATACCACAGCCACCACCACGAACACTTCCACTACCATCACCACTACTACCACCACCACCACTACCACCACCACCACTACCACCACCACCACCATCACCACCACTACCACCACAGCCACCACCACAATCTAATCGAAGTCCAGACTTGCATGCACAGGGGTCCAAATCAGCAAAGACAGCAATGAAATGAGTGAGATACTGAAATCTCAATTCGACTCTGTGTTTAGCGAACCACTAATCAGTCTAAAGAGAGACAATCAAAATAATTTTTTCATGAATGAACCTCAACACCCTGTCAATGTATGCCAAATTTCTGACATAACCCTAACTCCTCTAGACTTTGAGAAAGCCATTGACAACATGCCCATGCACTCAGCCTCAGGCCCAGACTCGTGGAACTCTACGTTCATTAAGAACTGCAAGAAACTCCTCTCACGGGCTCTAAGTATGCTATGGAGAGGGAGCATAGACACAGGTGAGATTCCACAGTCACTAAAAACAACGGATATTGCCCCACTTTACAAAGGTGCCAGCAAAGCAATAGCTATGAACAATAGACCAATAACTAACGTCCCACATTATAAAAATCTTTTAAAGAGTTCTAATAAGTAGGATTACAAAATACTTGGATTCCCAACAATTGCACAATCCAGGGCAACATGGGTTCAGAGCAGGTCTCTTCTGCCTCTCGCAACTACTGGATCACTATGATATGGTCTTGGATGCACTGGAAAACAAAAACAAATTCAGATATAGTATACACAGATTTTGCGAAAGCCTTCGACAAGGGCAATCATGGTGTAACATAATATGTGTGCTAAAACGATAAATGGCAAAGTGGGCAGATGGATCTTCAACTTTCTAACCAATCGAACACAAAGAGTAGTGGTAAACAGAATAAAATCGGAAGCTGCCATAATGAAGAGCTCTGTTCCACAAGGCACAGTACTCGCCCTTGTCCCGTTCCTCATCCTCATATCAGATATAGACAGAAATGTAAAGCATAGCACCGTATCATCCTTTGCAGACGATATTAGGATCTGCATAAGAGTGTCATCCATTGAGGACACGGTAAATCTCCAAGAAGATATAAACCAAGTTTTCCAATGGGCAACGGAGAACAATATGATGTTCAAAGAAGACAAATTCCAAGTACTTCGTTATGGAAAACTGAAGAAATAATAGCTAGAACTGAGTATACTACAAACTCTAATCACACAATAGAGCGGAAAAGTAATGTGAAGGACCTGGGAGTGGTAATGTCTGAGGATCTCACATACAAGGATTACAACAATGCCGCTATGACACCTGCGAGGAAAATGATAGGATGGATAATGAGAACATTCAAGACAAGAGATGCCAAGCCAGTGATGATCCTTTTTTAATCACTTGTTCTCTCTAGGCTAGAATACTGCTGTAAATTAATATCTCCATTCAAGGCAGGTGAAATTGCAGATCTAGAGAATGTACAGAGAACCTTTACTGCACGTATCAGTTCCATCAAACACTTTAAACTATTGGGAACGCTTGCAAGCACTTGACATGTACTTAGTGGAGCGCAGGCAAGATAGATACATCATAATCTACACCTGGAAGATCCTGGAGGGACTGGTCCTTAATCTGCAAACAGAAATCACTCCATACGAAAGCAAAAGACTTGGCAGGCGATGCAACATACGCCCAGTGAAAAGTAAATTAGTACACTAAGAGAAAACACAATAAGTGTCCAGGGCTCAAGACTGTTCAACAGCCTCCCACCAGCCATAAGGGGAATTACCAATATACCCCTGGTTGTCTTCAAGAGGGAGCTGGACAGATACCTAAAGTCAGTGCAGGATCAGCCAGGCTGTGGTTCGTACGCTGGACTACCTGCGGCCAGCAGTAACAGCCTAGTTGATCAGGTCCTGATCCACCGGGAGGCCTGGTCGTGGACTGGGCCGAG
Source organism: Cherax destructor (assembly GCA_009830355.1). NCBI lineage: Eukaryota > Metazoa > Arthropoda > Malacostraca > Decapoda > Parastacidae > Cherax > Cherax destructor. The sequence continues at coordinate 75,701 of WNWK01008222.1, read as the reverse complement.
GGAGCGTTGATACCCGGAATACCCTCCAGGTAGACTCCAGGTAGATAGACCACCATAGCATGAAGTATATCAACAACACCAAACATCAAATATTGCCACCACCGACACCACCACTACTACTACAACCTCTCTTTCCTTATCTCTTTATCTTTTATTTCTTTACTCTTTTCCTATTTCCTTAACTTACTATCGTCTCTCTTCTCCATGTGATAAATGGTTTTGAAAACCGACAAGTTGAAGACTGAGACACTTATGATGCCCATATGTTGTATCTGTCAGACACTGCAACATCATGGGATCTTGATACAAGGAATTCTTCAATACTTGTCCAACCTCTGGACGAAGACCTACTTACACTAGTGGATGGTTCCACTCTGACCCCGCCTCCTCCTGCTTCGCCTCACCTGACTACAGTATATAAGCCACTTCTACGGCCCTATGCTGTACTTTCTACAATATTGATGGACTGAACACATCGATTCCAGGCTGAGGGACTGATTACCTCAAACTCCTCTTCTCCTTACCCCTTTCTGCTTTGTATTGGACTGATGAAGCCACTGTGTGGCGAAACGTTTCCTTAATGAAGATTCCCATATGTTGCTTAAGTGTCTCAATCTTCTCACAAAATGACGCTCAGAGCGTTCGACTCACAGCCAATTCTGGGACCGACCACAACTCCCGTGCACAAGTAACCTTACTCTCCTCACACTGCTCATACTTTACCTAGCAGTAAAGATGAAGTACAGGTGTTAGTTGTCTCTTGTGAATTACATTTTGGGAAACATGCTGTCAAAATGTCTTAAAATCTTACTCCGGAAGTTATATTTTTTCATATTGTCTTTGCATTATGCGGCATATCAAAGTTTTTTTCCTAATATTCCTCTTCCCTCATACTCCCATGCCCATCTTCTTCCCTACCCTATTCCGTGTCTCCATCTGTACAGTTCATCTACATTCCTAATTCCCTTCCCTACCATCATGCTTCCTCTCTCTTCATCCCAGTACGTATTATTCTTTCTATGTTCTGTCCCTCGTCTGTTGTCTCCTTCACTGCCTTTCACTTCTTTGATCTCTTCCTCTCCCTGCCTGCCCCTTTACCACAGCATCAAGTAAGTCAACTAACTGACAAGAATATTGCTGGGATATATTAAAAATAACTAAATATTCCAAGCTGACTTTAGGGGACAAACATTTTCTTTCCAAGAAAATAAATTTTGGAAGAGAAATAAGACTCTCTAGGGTTGGTCATTACAAATCAAGAAGACTTTTAGGCAGTAGGTATTTGTAGCAGTCATATTCTACCTGTTACAAAACAACAGAATGCATAGGCTGGAGAATGCCATCAATAAGGGACAAGGATAGTTCTCAGAATATATCTATAATAATGAGACCTATAATGCAAAACCATTTAAAATTTTCATATTTCAGGCAATTTAAATAATGGGTAGAAATTTTGCGAGACCTTGGTCTATCCCCACACAGCCCACACAGCGACAGTTCATAATCTCATCTATGTGATTCTACCTGACCCAACATTTCAAGAGACCCAGAAGAGTGAGAGGAACGAGGAGCCACCAAGGCAGGATCTAGTATTATCCCTAAATAAATCAGGAAGATGACGTAAAGCGTCTCTTATTAGCAAATAGTGACTGTGTATTTAGGTTCTGATGTTTAGCAGAGGTGAAATTGTCAGACGTGGATTAAAAATGTTTCGTCCCGCATGACAGATCTATTTGCTGCATGCAACATGTTGTTGGAGATCGATTAAAGAGTTGCAGAACACGTTGAATTCCTATTCCAGGCTGCATGAATGACAAAGTAGTTAGCAATACAGACTGCGTTAAGTCCTCACAGGGATTAATGAAAATATGAGACAGAAATATAAGAGTAACAAGGATGAAGGTAATGTAACTAGTGATACCTCACAGACTGGCTGCTCTTTTCCTATTTCATACATAGTAAGTAAGTAAGTAAGTAAGTTTATTCAGGTATACACAAATACATTTACATACATTATCATACATAGCAGCATATATGTAGAGAACCTAGGATAACCCAAAAAAGTCAGACAGAGTGACTTATTTCCATTGGGGTCCTTTAAGATATAGATTCCTGCAAGTCAGTGTTCACAGACAGTGGAAATACGTTTTTCTGAACGAGAATCTAAGAAGACTGCAAGAAGCTGCAAGTCGACCTTCACAGGTTCTGAAACAATTAAGTAATAACTAACAGCAATTAAACTGGAAAAGCTTCTTAAGTAATGATTTTTATCGAAAGGAAAAAGGAGATTGGAGAATAAGTGCAACCTAGTAGAGAAGCTTTTGTTAGAAATAGATGACGAAAATTGCCGGGTCACAGACATCAACTAACATATCAAATGTAGAAGAATATCAGATGTAGAATATTAGATGTAGAAGTCTATCATCCATACAAGGCTGTCATGGGGAAAAGAATATCAGATAATGATGTCTATCAAATTAAGATTATCTGCTATAAAATCTAAGTATTAGTCTGTAACATGCAGTAATTGATCAGACACTGAAGTCTATAAGATATTGAAGTCTACCAGTTGAAGAAGTTAATCAGAAGTTCAAGTCTATTAGTTGTAAAAATTCCCGAGACGTAGAAGTCCATTTGACGTTGAAACCTGTCAGATTCAAAAGTCTTTGAGATGAATAAGTTTGTAATATTTATAAGTCAATTAAATGTAGAAGTAAAGCATATGGAGAATTTGATCTGATGAAGAGTTCTAAATAATCTTCTCTATGATTTTGCATACTATACAGGTCAGTGACACTGGTCTGTAGTTTAATGCTTCGTATCTGTCTTTTTTTTTTTAAATAGAGACTACATTTGCTGTCTTACATACCTGGAGTTTACCTGGAGAGAGTTTCATGGGTCAACGCCCCCGCGGCCTGGTCTGTGACCAAGCCTCATAGTGGATCAAAGCCTGATCAACCAGGCTGCTACTGCTCGCCGCACGCAGTCCGACGTACGAACCACAGCCCGGCTGGTCAGGTATACTGACTTTAGGTGCCGATTATATTCTATACTTCTTCCATTCTCTAGCACACTTGCTTTTGGCCTCCCTACACCTTTGGGTGAACCATGGGATCATCCTGGCTGCATCTGTGGCTGCATTAGTGACTGCAACTAGCTTTTATGTGATGATAAAGGAAAATAATCGGAAAATTCATGAATTGTCTGGTTTTTATAACTATTTTTTTGTGTCTGCAGTATTTAAACAGATTATTTCTTTTGTGTTCAAGCAGACTGTTTATGTTAATGTAAAAAAAAATTAAATTTTGTACCAAAAGAAACTTAGAAAACTTACCTAACCTTATTATAACAAGCACAATTTAATTTAGCCAAACCCAACTAAATATATTTTAGATACATTTACAATAATTTAATAATAAACAAACACAATGAAATATATTTTTTTCGTTAGGTTCAAAATGATTTTGGCGAAATTATTGCATACACAAATTTTCACTTGTCTTATATGGCAAGGGGAGCGTTGCTATTTAAGCCAAAATCGCAAGTTTTACCTAATCGGCACGACATATATATAGTATACAGTGGAACCCCGGATTTTGTCCTTAATCCGTTCCAGAAGATCAGTCTAAATCCGAAAAGGACAAAAACCGAAGTAATATTTCCCATAAGAAATAATGTTAATACAATTAATCCGTTCCAGACACACAAAAATATTAACAAAAAATACATTTTTTAAAGAATATCTATAGTTTTACATACAGAAAACAATGAGAAAGAAATATAAATGACTAATGAAATGGATAAATGAACATTTAACATCACATTTACCTTTATTGAAGACTCTTGTTGGGGTATGGACGGCGAGAAGAGGAGAGGGAGGATTAGCAGAGGTTATTGTTTGGAAGGGAAATCCCCCTCCATAAGGACTTCAGGTATCAAAGCCCTATCCGAGGTTACTTCCTTTCTTTGTCTTTTACTGGCACTGGACCCCCTGTTGCACTAAAAATCTGTCCAGAGAGCTGTTTCTGGCATCTCTTTATGATTGCCTAAAATGGGACAAGGTATTGCCACTGAACATGATGCTGATACAGCTTGTATCAGCTTAGTCAGGGTGATATTTTTCTACAAAAGTTTGCACCTCATTGCACTTTGCACAAATGTCCTTAATCACCTTCTTTACCAAAGGGCTGGCACTATGAACTTTCTTTGGGCCCACGGTGGCTTATTTCGCAGTCGCACTTAATAAACAAGCACAAAAACAATGGATTATTATGAAATGTTTCCGATGAACGCACAAAGTTATGCTCACTCAAACAGTGACAGAGCCAGACTGAATCACATACGCATGAGTGGTCACGTCCTTGGCAGGCGAACGCATCTGATACGGATGATTTCCGGGTGGATGTACGAAATCCGGAGCAAATTTTCCCAAAAGTTGTCTAAATACGAAACGTACTATATTCGGTGCAGACGAAATCCGGGGTTCTACTGTATATATATATGTTGTGCCGAATAGGTAAAACTTGCAATTTTGGCTTAAATAGCAACTCTCATCTTGCTGAATAAGACAAGCGAAAATTTGTGTATGCAATAATTTCGCAAAAATAATTCTGAATCTAACGAAAAAAATATATTTCATTGTGTTCGTTTATTATTAAATTATTGTAAACTTATATAAAATATATTAAGTTGGTTTAGGCTAAATTAAATTGCGCTTGTTATAATAAATTTAGTTCTTTTTGTTCAAAATTATTAATTTTTACATTAACATAAATTAAAAAATATATATCTTTAAACATATAAGACAAAATTTTAGAAAGGATTTAATTTTAAATGAGGTCTTCCTAAGTGACCGATTTTACCTATTAGGCACGACTATATATATATATATATATATATATATATATATATATATATATATATATATATATATATATATATATATATATATATATATACTGTATATATTGTGGCATGTTGTTCACATTAATTATTTTATAGTTATTTTTTTTATATTAATCTTAGAAATACCTGTTTTGTTCATACAAATGTGTGAGTGATCACTGAGCACCACCCCAGCCAACACAGTGATGTCTAGATCGCTACACCAGACTCTCCACTTAGTGCCCAGTCATATATACATCTTGTTAAGTAAAAGGACACAAGTGCAGCTAATGTGACATTTTATACAACAGAAAAATCTTTAGGAAGTATATTGGGCTACACTCTCTCCACCGGATAATGTATTCATCAGCTCTCCTCTCTTGGTCACCAGCAACCCTCAGTGGCTTCGTTAGTACAGTCCCCTAGCAATCAAGGCTATTCTTGGGTGGGTTTGAACAATTGGGAAAAGACTCCATTAATTCGCCTTTATGCACACAGTAGTGATTAGATACCTGGATATAAATTAATTGGAAGGAGAGAATTGGTTTCCCATTGAGCAACATTTTCAAATTTTCTGGACTATTCTTGGTTCAGCTGGCCACAGCTTGCTGTAATTGTGGTCGCTGCATTACAACAGCTGGAAATTTTTTAATGGATTTGTGACAACAATAATTGACCTCAAGACAAGAGTTACGAGCCGGTGACACCATTGTTATATAACTTTCCGGAGTGACCTGTAGCTCAGCGGTCATTCACCTCACTCCATAAGGGTCCTCACATCGAATAATGAGATGGCGATTCATTTTGACAAATCTTGTTGCATGTGTTCCTTATTTACGCAGCAGTACTTAGCAGTGTTTGAGTCATATCGCAAAATATTATACAATAGCCTGGTAATTTATTCCAGATTCTTGAAATGGACAGCAAAATCTTTTCTTACATGAAATTAAGAATTTATAGCCCCTCCAGTTGACGCTCTAGTCCACGGGACCACACAATTCTGAGAGAATTGTGTGGTCCCGTGGACTAGAGCGTCATCTGTTTTTCGCTCACCATGAGGCGGGCCAAAGCAGCATGGATTCGACTCCTTGGCTAGTCGCAGTGTTGTTAATGATCAATACCACTCGTTCGTGGGAATAATAATATATTTATATATATATTTTTTTTTTAACAAGTCGGCCGTCTCCCACCGAGGCAGGGTGACCCAAAAAGAAAGAAAATCCCCAAAAAGAAAATATTTTCATCATCATTCAACACTTTCACTTCACTCAAACATAATCACTGTCTTTACAGAGGCGTTCAGATACGACAGTTTACAAGTCCCTCCAAACTGCTAATATCCCAAACCCCTCCGTTAAAGTGCAGGAACTGTACTTCCCTTTTCCAGGACTCAAGTCCGGCTAACCAGTTTCCCTGAATGCCTTCACTAAATATTACCCTGTTCACACTCCAACAGCAAGTGAGGTCCCAAAAACCATTCGTCTCCATTCACTCCTATCTAACACGCTCATGCACGCTTGCTGGAAGTCCAAGCCCCTCGCACACAAAACCTCCTTCACCCCATCCCTCCAACCTATTCGAGGACGACCCCTACCCCGCCTCCCCTACAGATGTATACGCTCTCCAAGTCATTCTACTTAGATCCATTCTCTATAAATGACCAAACCACCTCACCAACCCCTCTTCAGCCCTCTGACTAATACTTTTAGCAACACCCCACACCTTCTAATTTCCATACTATGAATTCTCTGCATAATATTTACACCACACATTGCCCTTAGACAGGACATCTCCACTGCCTCCAGCCTCCTCCTCGCTGCAGCATTTACAACCAAAGCTTCACACCCATATAAGAGTGTTGGTACCACTATACTTTCATACATTCCCTTCTTTGCCTCCATGGATAACGTTTTTTGTCTCCACAGATACCTCAACGCACCACTCACCTTTTTTCCTCCATCAATTCTATGGTTAACCTCATCCTTCATAAACCCATCCGCTGACAAGTCAACTCCCAATTATCTGAAAACTTTCACTTCTCCCATAATCCCTCTCTCCAATGTGATATCCAATTTTTCTTTATCTAAATCGTTTGATACCCTCATCACCTTACTCTTATCTATGTTCACTTTTAACTTTCTACCTTAACACACCCTCCCAAACTCGCCCACTAATCTTTGCAACTTTCCTTTAGAATCTCCCATAAGCACAGTATCATCAGCCATTTTGTACTTGATTCCCCATAATTTAATCCCACTCCTCTCCCCAACACCCTAGCATTTACTTCTTTTACAACCCCATCTATAAATATATTAAACAACCATGGTGACATTACACATCCCTGTCTAAGACTTACTTTTACCGGGAAGTAATCTCCCTCTCTCCTACACACCCTAACCTGAGCCTCACTATCCTCATAAAAACTCTTTACAGCCTTCAGTAACTTATTACCTATTCCATACACTTGCAACATCTGCTACATTGCTCCCCTATCCACTCTATTATATGCTTTTTCTAAATCCATAAATGCAATGAAAACTTCCCTACCTTTATCTAAATACTGTTCACATATATGCTTCACTGTAAACACTTGATCTACACATCTCCTACCCACTCTAAAGCCTCCTTGCTCATCTGCAATCCTACTCTCTGTCTTACCTCTAATTCTTTCAATAATAACCCTGCCATACACTTTACCTGGTATACTCAGTAAACTTATTCCCCTATAATTTTTACAATCTCTTTTATCCCCCTTCCCTTTATATAAAGGAACTATACATGCTCTCTGCCAATCCCTAGGTACTTTCACCTCTTTCATACATTTATTAAACAAAAATACCAACCACTCCAGCACTATATCCTCCCATGCTTTTATCATTTCTGTCATGATCCCGTCAGTTCCAGCTGCTTTACCACCTTTCATTCTACGTAATGCCTCACGCACCTCGCCTACACTCACATCCTGCTCCTCTTCACTCCTAAAAGATGTTATACCTCCCTGACCAGTACATGAAATTACCGCCTCCCTTTCTTCATCGACATTTAAAAGATCCTCAAAATATTTTCGCCATCTACCCAATACCTCCAGCTTCCCATCTACTAACTCCATCTATCTCACTCCAATTTTTTTTCTTATTTTCAGCAAAATTTCTTGACAGTGCCTCTCCCACTCTTTCATCTGCTCTCATTTTGCATTCTCTCACCACTCTCTTCACCTTTCTTTTACTCTCCATATACTCTGCTCTTCTTATAACACTTCTGCTTTGTAAAAACCTGTCATAAGCTACCTTTTTCTCTTTTATCACACCCTTTACTTCATCATTCCACCAGTCACTCCTCTTTCCTTTTACGATTCGTGTACATCGTCAGGAGCTTTGCCATGTTGCAAGACTTGCAACAGTTAAGATGAGGGAGAAAAGCTCTCATAAGTAAAGAAGCATATATGATGTATGGTCCATCCCACTAGACAGAGATGCCAGCCACCATCATCTCCCATGTAGAGCATGGAAGCCTTCAAAGGTTTACAGAAAGCAAGTTATTGAAAATTCTGGATAACTGATACTCAGTCCCAAACCGCATCTTATAATACACAAATAACCCAAATATAGGAGAGGGAAACTTGCGATGACGTTTCGGTCCGACTTGGACCATTTACAAAGTCACTATAACTATCAACTGGTCTAGGGTCTTCATGAAATCCAGTTCCCTGAGTAAATGATAAAGATAAAGATTTTATTTATTTGCAAAGGTTACAATGTGTAATTAGCATTTTGATTTGTTAACTACAAAGAAAGCCACTATCATGACGGGACATTTCAGTTGTTATTGCACCAGACTCTGGTTTTATGTAGAACGTTTTATTAATATATGAAGCCTGTGTCTCGTTGTCACCTTATACTACTGTACATCAGAGAATATTTCCGAAGCATTCAGAAAATATCCAGTATACGTATTTCCTACAGAAATTCTCCTGAATATTCCTGATTATTCTCTAGTATCCTAAATATTCCTTATCAACAAATATCCTATTTCCGGCAGAAAATATCTTGAATATTCCTATCACTTGCCTTTCTCCCTTGCTTGTTTACATATCTTAAGTATTTCTAACTGTAACTATTTATCTGTATTTCTAGATATTCTTAGAAACCTGATTGTTCCGTATCACAAGGACCCACATATATGTTACTATGTATGCTAACTGCAATCACATAAACTTGTTTAACCCTTCTTATGTGCAACTATACCTAAATAGAAGTACATACGTATACGTACTTGTTACTACTATCTATCACAGTTTACCCTCTAACGGAACCAAAGAAAATGAGAAGCTACTGGGGGCAAACTCTCCAAATTGCAACAGCCAAGGAGATGCTCAAGTTTTCCAAATATCCCATATACAGCGATACAGACTGGAGGGACGCGCTGTCCAACGGGCGAAATGTGCAGGATAGTGTGAAAAAACATGGATCTAATGCCCCCAAATCATCACGAGGCCCCATTGCATAATGAGTAATCCGGATATTTTGTATTAAACCAAGCTTAAGATTATGTACAATTGACTTTACTTAATAGCATTGAGGTGAATTATATTGGACATTCCTATCATGTTTTAAGGGAAAGGATTCAATTATGTTTCTTACAATGACGGAATTGTTAGGTACAATGATCTGAATTACTGCCCACCCCAGCAGGTGATTACAAGTACTACTACCATAGTTAAGGACTGCTTACGACTCCTGAACCGTCCTAATCTAGTATAGATGTTGAGCTAATCTAGTTTCCAGTGGTTTACCAATCTTCGCAACTTATAAGAGAAAGCACTGAGTGCAAGGGACCTTGTAAACACCGTTAACAATGTTGAATAGCGCATTCTTAATCAACTTGTGTTTCACTGTCCCAGTATTCTTAAAAACATTATTTATATTTAACAGGCAAATCCAATACGTTTTTCCTGGAAGGCGCTTCCCGAGGCTCAGTCCTGTGGAATTTCTTTTTACCTGTCAACGTTTTCTCACCAAAATCCAGGGAATATCTTAGTATTGTTGCTATGTTAAATATCTTACTAATTTCGTCTTTTGAATACTCTGGTAAAGCTCTCAAGAACAATGAGAGGAAAACACTTATTTTAACCCTAGATTCATGACTAGAATAATAGTGTACGTATGACGATACATTGGCTGACTACCATTGTAATTGTAAATTTATATCTCCTGTCAGTACGATGGAATAGAACATCTAGGAAAGGTAAAGTAAAGTAAAGTAAAGTAAATTTTATTTCGTTGCAGAGTGCAGATTACATAGGTATTGGTAGTTACAATGTAAATTGAGTGCAAGGAGAGCCACTGACATGCCATGGCATTAGGGGCAGCTTATTCTAGTAACTTAAGGACTATGTACTTAATATTAGAGAAATTTATTGAGTTTATTCTAGTTAAAAATTGTTTTCAAAATTACAATATGATGAAATTTTACTGTTTAAATTATTATATAATGATATTAGATTGTTACAGTAATGGTAATATGGAATTGAGATTATCTTAAGGAAAATAACATTGAGCATTTTTGACATTAACTTATAATATGAGTATTTAGTTTTGATTGAGTAGGGGGTAACATAATAGTAACATATTATTAAAAATTGAGATTATCGTATAGGAAAGTAATAATGAGCATTTTTCAGAGTAGTTTATAGTATGATCATTTAGTTTTGGGTGAGTAGGTGGTTTTTGAGTTGAGTCTTAAATTGATTTTCAGACAAGATTATCTTAATATTTACTGGTAGTGAATTCCAGATTTTGGGGCCCTTTATATGCATAGAATTTTTACATAGGTTGATATGAACACGGGGTATATCAAAAAGTGATCTGTGTCTTGTGTTGTGGTCATGGGTCCTATTAAAGTTGGTGAGGAAAATTTTGAGCGGAGGGTTTATATTAGAGTGTAAAGTTTTATATATGTAGTAGGCACAAGAGTAAGTATGAATGTTCTTTACGGTGAGTAGTTTGAGACTTTTGAATATTGGTGGAGTATGCTGTCTAGAGTGGGAATTTGTTATCATTCTGACTGCAGCCTTTTGTTGTGTTATGAGTGGTCTAAGGTGATTTAATGTTGTTGATCCCCATGCACAGATTCCATAGGTGAGATACGGGTAGATAAGTGAATGATATAGTGCAAGGAGAGCTGATTGAGGCACATAATAGCGTATCTTTGATAATATGCCTACTCTCTTTGAGATTTTCTTGGAAATTTGTTGTATGTGTGTTTGGAATTTATGGCTACTGTCAAGGTGGATTCCTAGGAATTTTCCCTCTGTGAGTCTTGTGATGGGTGTACCATTGAGCGTTATGTTAAGTGGAACATTTGTGACTTTGCTTCCAAACTGTATGAAGTAGGTCTTGTCAGTATTGAGAGTAAGCTTGTTAGTCGTCATCCATGTTGCTTCCAAACTGTATGAAGTAGGTCTTGTCAGTATTGAGAGTAAGCTTGTTAGTCGTCATCCATGTTGATATTTTCTGTAATTCGGCATTAACAGTGTTGGCCAGTATAACTGGATTTGGGTGAGAGAAGACATATGTTGTGTCATCTGCAAATAAAATGGGTTTGAGTACTTGTGATGCATTCGGTAGGTCATTTATGTAAATGAGGAATAGGAGTGGCCCCAGGACACTTCCTTGAGGGACTCCGACTGTAATTTGTTGTGTGGAAGAGTTCGCTCTATTTGTGTACACGTATTGGCTTCTGTTGGTGAGGTATGACTTTAGGTAGTTGAGTGGGTGCCCCCTTATACTATAGTGTGCTAATTTTGTGAGCAGTAAATCATGGACGACTGTATCAAAAGCTTTGCGTAGATCAATGAAGATTCCCAGTGGGACTTCTTTCTTCTCAAGTGCTGTATATATTAACTCCAACATGTGCATAATAGCATCGTTTGTGCTCTTGTTTGTCCTGAATCCAAATTGACAGGGGTTGAGTACATTGTGTGAGACGAGGTAGGAATAGATTTGTCTATGAATTAATTTTTCGAAGATTTTAGAAAGCAATGGTAAATTAGAAATTGGTCTATAATTATTCAGGTCTGTTTGATCACCTCCTTTGTGGATAGGGGTGACCCTAGCTATTTTGAGAATTGATGGAAAGGTAGAGGCTTCGTGCTCAGTTGTGAACTTAACTGAGGGTACTAAACTACTGAGTCTAGGTTACAGAGAGAGAAAATCATCTACATACCTATACCAATTGGCCTTACTTGGGAGGACATCATTGAATTCCATATACAAATTGCTGAGTAAGGGGCTACGGAATTATCATAATATTTACCTTCAAATACAAACTTACACTCAATAAGACACAATTTAATTAGTTCATTAAATATATTCCTTGGCTAGAGCAAAAACAGTTTTCTTAGTTAATCTTCCTGATTGGTTATCAAGTCAGAAGAGAACTCTGGTGAATAATGCTGTGACGATCTGATCAGAAATAAGTTATGGTGTTTGACTTTATTTGGTTATCCTTAGTTAAGTCAATTTGATAATCCCTTATGTCTCTTTGAAATTTACTCATCTGCTTTTTTAAAAAGCTGGTGAATCTTACTCAGATTTTTTTTTTTTTTTTATTTGCCATGTATAGGATCGTTTTTTTTTTCTACATTAAACTGGAAAAACTGAAATACTGAGTTCAGTGCGTTAACTTCTGAGTGTCAGTGCGATAACGTCTGAGTGTCAGTGCGATAATGTCTGAGTGTCAGTGCGTTAACGTCTGAGTGTCAGTGCGTTAACTTCTGAGTGTCAGTGCGTTAACGTCTGAGTGTCAGTGCGATAATGTCTGAGTGTCAGTGCGTTAACGTCTGAGTGTCAGTGCGTTAACTTCTGAGTGTCAGTGCGTTAACGTCTGAGTGTCAGTGCGATAATGTCTGAGTGTCAGTGCGTTAACGTCTGAGTTTCAATGCGATACTGTCTGAGTGTCAGTGCGATAATGTCTGAGTGTCAGTGTGTTAACGTTTGAGTTTCAATGCGATAATGTCTGAGTGTCAGTGCGATAATGTCTGAGTGTCAGTGCGTTAACGTCTGAGTTTCAATGCGATAATGTCTGAGTGTCAGTGTGATAATGTCTGAGTGTCAGTGCGATAATGTATGAGTGTCAGTGCGTTAACGTCTGAGTTTCAATCCGATAATGTGTGAGTGTCATATCTGATTAACTTGAACCCTTCCATGGTGATTACTTGATAGCACAAACTGAGTGTCTTCGACCATAACATTCTTAGTATGTTAAGATATTCGTCTCTTTCATCTCTCTGGAAAATTAGAATTAGAATTGGTCTTTGTACCTAATTTGTCATTTTCACGAAGAAATTTGCATATTAGTTTCCATATGATGACTGGTGAATACCTTGTCCGATTCCCTTCAGTTCCAAAGTTATTAACTTAAGTTGCACTGTAACTATAGGAGTCGCCTGTATTGAGACACAGGCAACAGGGATTTTTAAATATATTCAGCGACCTGAATACATTTAATTCGAATACAGTATACAAGCAATCGCAGATCAGTGATCAATAAATGCAAGAGAAGTGAAGCTTCGCACTCTAGTTGCCTGTTTGGCATGGTATATATTTTTCTCCCTATTATCAAGCTGGCAGTGGTCGGAGAGAGGGGACATATTTATTAAAAAACGTTTCAGTCCTGGGACCTTGATCACTTCTCAAGGTTAAGGACCGAAACGTTTTCTAATAAATATGTATTAGTGTTTGCTTACGTGTTTTTCTGAACCAAGTTGTCGGTATTTATTACCAAGGTTTGTACCATAATAGTCCTTAATCAAGTAAGAAGTCCACACCATGGACTTGTCTTTTCAGTAAAATCTCAATCAGTCTTTTTCTGGCAGGGAGGTGTGTCAGTCCCACTCTATTTAATATTCTAATTAATGCCTTACTTAATGCTATGCCTAGCCAGCCCCATCATCATATGATTAGTTTTGCTGATGATATAATGATTCACACCACCGGATTCTCCAACACCCAAAACATCCTTAACCATGTACTAGCCTCGTGTCAGGACCTGGGGTTGATGATCTCTACTGATAAAACAAAGATACTCAATAGGCGTCCTCCTCGACAGAGAGGCACAGTTCGCCAGATCCAGTTGCATGATGGGTCTCTTCTAGAATATGTAAGAAGATACAGGTATCTAGGCTTTGAGGTCCCACTACTTGGACCTGTTGTAACGAGACTTTGTCGTCAATACAAAGAAAGGCTGAGAGCACTTAGTTATGGTATGGTGCTAATATTAAAATTGTGAAAATTATGTATCTTGCTTATATTAGATCATTGGTTGATTATGCTGCCCCACTACTTGCTCTTGTGTCTGACTGGAAGCTTGGAGGGCTGGAAAAACTGCAGAACGAAGCAATGAGGATCATTTTAGGATGCCCTCGTACTGCCAAAATTTTAAATATGCAGAAAGAACTTGATATTCCAAGCATCAGAGATCGTGTTACTGAAAGAAATATCCAAATTGGGGTTAATATGATCAGGCAAACCCATTCAAACCCATGCACAGAAGCCCTCCAAGCTTTCCTCAGCACTGGTGAACATCCCTCCAGACGGATCGAAAAAACTGAACCGACCTCCGCATGAATCAGATACATGATCTGTGGCAAGTAAGGCAACAGCGGCACTTCTCCGCTCCATGGAATATTACCCCATTCCAAACTACCATCCCTCCATTTCCCACCAAATTACTTCTTAAATTACAACCAAAGCTTCGCCTTGAAGCCAAACATGATGCCTTAAGCTGTATTGATAATTTAGTCAAACAGCACACTCTCTCACAAATTATTTACGTTGATGGTTCTGTTCACCAATCCACTGGTGCAGCTGGTAGTGCTGCTGTTGTCATGCAGAGTGATGGCTCTCTTAAAGAAATTTGAGCACGCATCAATAACTGGGCCTCTACCCTTCAGACAGAACTGTTTGCCATACTCCTTGCACTCAAATGCGTCCATGTATCTAAGGTTGATACTTTAATTGTAATTGATTCTCTGTCATCCATAAATGCTCTCAACTCATTAAGTATAAATTGTAGCATGCTTGTGTCAGAAGCCAGACACAGGTATGGTAGGATTGTGGACAGTAGAGACAGAGTGCACATGCTGTGGATTCCATCTCACATTGGTCTTCAGATGCATGACAGAACTGATAAATTGGCCAAGTTTTATGCTTTCAAAGAGGGGGTAGATTACAATCTTGGCTTGTCAGTTAGCAGTTTGAGAACAATAATACGAAAAGAACTTCAACTGAATTTTATTTACTTACGACTCAGGGAGATTGACACCAGTCAGTCCATCTATCATCATTCTATCATGCAGGAGGAGCCACATGTCTATGGTGCATCCAACAAAATAAGCAGACTCTTGGATGTTACTACCGCCCGCCTCCGGCTGGGTTACAAGTATCTTTGGCAGGTTAAATCACCACCACCAGATGTAGACCAAACAAAATGTAAACTTTGCCAGATGGACTATTGTCACACCCTGCGTCATTATGTACTGGAGTGCGACAAAATTAAAGAATTCAGAGACAACTCACTCAGAAATGTTCAAGATATGTCAAAGTATTTTATCCACAGACCATTCTGGAAAAATACCCTGACTTTGCTCCCTGTAAATAAAGCATTGCCACGTGTGTGTGTGTACTCACCTAGTTGTGGTTGCAGGGGTCGAGTCATAGCTCCTGGCCCCGCCTCTTCACTGGCCGTTACTGGGTTACTCTCCCTGCGTAATGAGCTTTATCATACCTCTTCTTAAAGCTATGTATGGAACCTGCCTCCACTACATCGCTTCCCAAACTATTCCACTTCTCGACCACTCTGTGACTGAAGAAATACTTCCTAACATCCCTGTGATTCATCTGAGACTTCAACTTCCAACTGTGTCCCCTTGTTGTTGTGTCCCATCTCTGGAACATTCTGTCTCTGTCCACCTTGTCAATTCCTCCTGTCCTCCACTGTCGTCAAGTCGATTTCCCTTAACCTCTCCTCGTAGGACATACCCCTTAGCTCCGGGACTAGTCTTGTTGTAAACCTTTGCACTTTCTCTAGCTTCTTTACGTGCTTGGCTAGATGTGGGTTCCAAACTGGTCCTGCATACTCCAGTATGGGCCTAACGTACACAGTGTACAGTGTCCTGAACGATTCTTTATTAAGATGTCGGAATGCTGTTCTTAGGTTTCCTAGGCGCCCATATGCTGCAGCAGTTATTTGGTTGATGTGCGCCTCAGGAGATGTGCCTGGTGTTATACTCACCCCAAGATCTTTTTCCTTGATTAAGGTTTGTAGTCTCTGGCCCCCTAGACTGTACTCCGTCTGCGGTCTTCTTTGCCCTTCCTCAATCTTCATGACTTTGCACTTGGTGGGGTTGAACTCCAGGAGCCAATTGCTGGACCAGGCTTGCAGCCTGTCCAGATCCCTTTGTAGTTCTGCCTGGTCCTCGTCCGATTGAATTCTTCTCATCAACTTCACATCATCTGCAAACAGGGACACTTCGGAGGCTATTCCTTCCGTCATGTCGTTAACAAATACCAGAAACAGCACCGGTCCTAGGACTGACCCCTGTGGAACCCCACTCGTCACAGGCGCCCACTCTGACACCTCGTGTGTGACACCGTGTGTGTGTGTGTGTGTGTGTGTGTGTGTGTGTGTGTGTGTGTGTGTGACCCAACAATTAATATTTGCACCAATAACTCATTACAGCTGTGACCGGGTGTGGACTAGTGAATTGCTCATTACTTTATAATTTGTTCATGATTGTAACCATGTATAAACGTAAGTAAGTAAATTTACTTACATGATTCATTACCATTGAAACTTGTGAGTTCATTACCTTTGTACCTTGTTCAGCTATCAAAACTTTGGGGCCCAGTCTCTGGACCCATTATGTACCTTTGTAATCTGTAAATACCTTTGTAACTAATCATGACTGTGACCAGATCTACCTGAGTTCATTACCTTTGTAACTTGCTAAGCTATCAAAACTTTGGGCCCAGCCCCTGGACCCATTATATACCTCTGTAATCTTTTGACTACCGCCCTCAGGATGGGTATGGGTTGCATAATAAAGACATTAAACTAAACTAACTCTGTATCCTCTGTCTGTCCGTCTGTCTGTCTGTCTGTCTCTCTCTTTATTTACCTATTTATCTATCTATCTATCTTGCTCACAAAACGATTATTTCAGGACTAACTTTACTGAAAATCTAAGAGCTGTTACTATTATGTGTCAAGAGAAGATGGACACTTTATATATGTTTTAGATAATTTATCTAATAATATATCGCAAATATTATTTTCGTTATTAGGTAAAAAGAAATGATCGTGTTTTTTAATATTACTTGTCAAATATTTAGCTATTTTGATAGGATGTTTCACACACTACAATTTCTGTTCTGGCAGATTCAAGAGTTCTGATTGGCTGTTTCATGTTGTTATATGCTTGTTTGTTAATTTGCGTTCTGGGACATGTGGCACGCTGGCTGCGTACCTGCGTCCACGACGATGGACGGCCATCGTCGTGGAGATCTCGCCTCCTGCCTCTGTCTTCAAGAACTCTCTTCTCCTCTGCTCTTGTCATATAGACTCAGTGTGTCGAAAAGTATCTCAGTGGTGATACGAATCATACTTCTTGTCCTCTGTGAACTCCTTTTCACATAGATTTATTTAATATTTCTGATTTTTGACATTTTGTGGTTGCGTGTCTTAAAAAGACTCAATACGGTTTAGGTCCCGAGTCCAATTCTCGATTAGCCTTGTTCTCACCGGCACCTACGCACTGTCATAGACTGAATTGGGAATTTGCTGAATTCAGATTAACTAATTTGGGAGATTTTTTTCCCTCTAATGGAGGACAAATTGATTGTTCCCTGTTAGGTTGTCTTGTGTGTCTCTTCCTTGCCTGAAGCTGTGTTGCCCATGGCTGCCTGTTTCATTTTGTTGTTTGGCGAAATAATCGCTGTTTTGTTGAAGCAAGTCGTGCTTATTGCCTCTCTCTCTTGGTCAGAAATTAGTATATTTAGGCACTTGTTGGCTTTATCCAACTCATTCTACGCTGAGTCTGCCACACACTGCATACCCATACTCATTCAGTATTGTTGCCGTACAGTAATGTGCCAGATGGATCAGTTTATTATTTAAAGTACAATATTGTCTCAGAGCAAAATTTTATTTAATGAGCAGATACATATATTGAATAGTGATAACCAATAAACATCTTTTATAGATCAATAAACTTCTCAAACTTTTTTTAGTTGGTATTAATTCTCACTGTTGCAATCCTATTATGAAAAAAGTGCTATTAAAAGAATAATCGGTCCTTCAGTGAGTTAGAGTTAACACTGACAGATCTGTTACAAGCCAGAAACAGGCTAATAAATATTGCATTTCTAAAAATGTGAGCCTGTCCAGGGAGTTCTTGATCCATGGTGTTGGAGATTTTATCTTGGTTCTAAGTTTGACTAAGTAGTGGTAATTATCGTCAGACATATTTAGTGTTCTCTTGATCTGAGGAGTTAGAGCTTGGTCTTGAACAACATTTATGGCGAAAATATTTACCTGACTCACTCGATCAGAGTAAATGGAGATATTGTTAATGAGATATTGCTCTATTACAACATAACTTTCTGGAATAATCTAATCTGTAATGTAACTGTTTCCAAGGAATATAGTAACACTTGGTGCGTAGTCATATTTGTTATGTCTGTACATGTGCAACACGTAACTGATATTCAGACTGACAAACTTAAGTACACTAAAACCTCAGACATGGTGGCAGGTTAACGCCTTGGTGTCAAATATAATAGATATTACACCGCAGTGACCGTCAGAACATTAATTCGTGATGTAATATTTCCTGCATATGCAGTTTGGCTGCACCTTAGATTCCAAGTACAGCCTCATATATCAACTAGATCAAATATCCCTAATTAATTGCTCAGAAGATGAGGGGGTAAGACAAGTGCCTCAGAATTTAATGTTACTACTTCGTTTTATCTTACTCCTCCTCGCCTTACTAAGACATTAACTAAGAATTTAGCAGACAATATGACTCAGCCTTATGCCATATCTGTCAAGTGATCAGTAAGCCTGTCTATACACTAAACCCAGCTCCGGTCATGCCTATCCCAGCTGCTGGAGAACCTTCAAGTCTAATAAGAGACTGTGCTGGCACTATACCAAGTAAGGAAACCAATTCTTTTTCGTTCCTATGGATGCACCGACATGCTATCACTAAGCAATTACTGTGAGAAAGATTAATTCACGTGCTGTTGTAAGAACACTAATTAGATTTGTCTCACAGGTTTGCCTGCTACGAGAGATTTAATCCAGAGATTCTCAGGGAATGTCTGGACTAGCCTATAGACGTAACGAACGTCCAGAAACACATGTTTAATTCCCCGTTCCTCCTCTTGCTTACTGATACTACCTCAATTGAACTATTTGAGAAGATGGAACGCCTGATAAAGTTGTGGACTGAACACATAGAGACAAGGAGGAAGTTGAATGAAGAATTACACAGAGAAACTCGTGATTATTATAGACAAGAGTCTGCTAGAGCAGAGCGACCTTCTGGCAAAGTTCAGCAAGCATTTTACAAACCAAAAAAAAATAGCCTCGATATTTTTAAAGTTCATAGAGTGAGACATGGATACATCGATCTTGAACCAGTCTTATTCAGTGAACTGGCCACATAAAGACCGGGCGGCATTATCGCACTCTGCTTTAACTGAAGAGCACAGAGTTGGACAACAACCTTATTATTCAATACGTACATAATTTACGAGACTGTTAAGAAGACTGATCTCGAAACATATAACTTATTACCTGTGAATTATCAACGTGCAGTTCGTAGTGTGCAACGAAAGCTACGACAACCTTGTGTGGAGTTTTCTCGTGAGGAAATAAAGATCTTTCCAATGGTGGTGTAGAGCAACGAGTACTCACTTCATGCAGCTAATACTGCATGAACAGTTCTGTAGCTGTATGAGTGACAACTCTCAGGACTATTTCACTGATAATTCAGTCTCAGATATTCCAGAAAGACAAACTCTAAGCGAAAGTCTGGCGTAATCTTGCAACACAAAGTAGGTGAACAATCTAAACTTCCACACTTACGTAACCACCTGTCATTAACAACTTTTCAGACATATCCAGAACTTTACACTTTCAAGTATGTCTAAGGAGGAAGACAGAAGTCTGACAAGGAGAAATGAAAAGTTAGACGCACCTATTGTAAAGGAAAAGAGCATACAAGGGAATATTGTTGCATATTAGAAAAACATGAGAAAGGATCTTGTGTCTGGCACACGTGGTCAACCCATTGGCAACTAGCCATTTCAATCATTGCTCAATCACAATCACAGGAGAAGCCTGACGATAAAATTAATTAAGTTATGTGTCTTTCAATGACGTAATTACCTCCCAAGATACAGCGAGCCATCTCACCCTGATGACGGGAGATATTTTACCAATATCTAATAACATCTGTTCTAAGATAGACGTCCTTTTATAAGCTAATGGTGGAGCTGTGATAAAAGTACCAATCCATAGAATGTACATGCAGACAACCAACTACATTGGTTTTATTTCAGCTGGCATATCTTGTGAGATTCCAATTAAGTCAGCTGGTTTATTGACCGGCAATGAGGTGATGAGAGCTACAGACTAGCACATGTAAGGAGCCACTTGTGATTGACTAGACTCTCACGTGATAGAAACTTACAGTGAGAATCCTACTGCCACCTGCAGATATAGTTGATGATAGTGATAACTGGGGCCTGATTATGCTAGTGAGAACACGTCTAAAGTTAAACTTTTTCTTCATGAGGACTTGATGCAAGATCATTTTAACATAAGAACGAAGGTACACTGCAGCAGCGGGCCTCTTGGCCCATACTAGGCAGGTTCTTCTCACAAACATCCACTTCTTTCTCAAGACCAAGCAGTATCTAGTACGGCTAACAGTGTAGTCACCATGGTGAAGTTGCGTGTAGTTTTGCCAGAAACATTTCGTGAGGAAGCTATTGATTTTGCTCACAGTAGTCCTGTGGGAGGACACTTACATGTTAAGAAAACTCTTGGCAAATTGGCAAACAGTTCACGTGGATTAATATGAAAGACACTGTCTCTGACCACGTGCGGTATTACCATATCATTCGCTTGATCAGTAAGCCTGCCTACACACCAAAATTAGTTCCAGTTATGTCTGTCCCAACTGCCTGAGAACCCTCCTTACGTCTAATAATAGACTGTGCTGGTTCGTTACCTAGAACCAAGTAAGGAAACCAATACTCGTCTCTCTTATAATAGATGCAGCAAAACGCTATCACGAAGCAATTCCTGTGAGAAAGATTAAATCACGTGCTATTGTATGAGAACTAATGAGATTTTTCTCACAGGTTTGTTTGGTATGTTGGCTCTTATAACAACGCTCTCGCCTCACTCACTGAGTGTCCGTGGTTCAGTCCTCGCCATGGATGGAAACGTTGGCCCTGTTTTCCTATATCTGCTGCCCCTGTTTACCTAGCAGTAAGTCGGTACCTGCGTGCTAGTCGACAGATGTGGGTCACATCCTGGAGGACATGGCTTAAGGACCCCAGTGCAATAAGACATTCCATGATGACTCACTAACTTTCTTAGGTAATCCTGGGCGGTTAACCCTACGGGTTAAAAATACCCGAACATGTTCTCCCAACGGTATAAAATGGGTGCCTGAGTGTTAGTCGACTGGTGCGGGTCGCATCCTGGGACAAAACTGAACAAATTTGCCCGAAATGCTCCGCATAGCAAGCGGTTTTTTATATAGCAGTATGTCATTGATGTCAGCTACGCCTGTATACCTTATACATGTACTTGTAGAAATAAAGATTATTTATTTATTTATTTATTTTAAGATCTTTCATGAAGTCTTATCCCACCTTTGAATTAAGTCTGCGCTTTCAACAAGTTATTACCTCTCTCTCACCATCAAACTCAAAGTGCTCTGGAAGACTTTCATCACATATTGAGATCCACGATGTTGAAGGCTTGGATAACATCGTAAGTAAAAAAGAAATCTAGAACCGAGAAATGAGAAATCATCTCTGAAGTGGAGGATCTCAGCATTGTAGCAAGACACAATGGTTTCTGGCCTCAGGGAAAACGTCCACAAGCCCACAAAGGAGATGTCAAGCTCTCCACTGCTATCCTGGCAACTATATTTTGCTTTATATTTACTGAATCTTTTGTCAAAGACTTTTACGCATCTAGCCACTGTGGACACAAGACAGCCATCTGCTTAAACAATGGGTGGTAGTTGACAAAGGAGTGTTTGCTACAAAAATTTTACCTCACCAGTCCCTGAGCTCTGACGGCTCTTCCCTGTAGTCCTGCACAAGAGAGCAACAAACAACTAAAACATTGTCTTTGTTTCGTATTATCTGTAAAACATAAGACCCCTCAAGGAAGGAGCCTGGTTGTGGGTGACTCATAACTGAAGGAACTGGAACGATCCTTTCTTTCCTTGGACAGAATTTGATTGTCTGCTATTATTTAAATGTTGTACGAAGCCCAAGGAATTAGCGCTATTATCATGAATAAAAAAAAATGTAAGACGAGAAACACACGTCATGTTTAGCATTTATATTTTCCGCTAACCTGTCTCCTTGTATCTCCCAAGATACAGTGAGCCATCTCACCATGATGACGGGAGATATTTTACCAATATCTAATAATACCTTTTCTAAGATAGACGTCATTTTAGAAGCTAATGGTGGAGCAGTGATAAAAGTACCAATCCATAGAATGTACATGCAAACAACCTACTACATTGGTTTTATTTCAGCTGGCATATCTTGTAAAATTCCAATTAAGTCAGCTGGTTTATTGACCGGCAATGACGTGATGAGAGTTCTTCTACCTCGCAACTACGCTCTTGGCGGAAGACACGAGAACCATATCTATTTTGAGGACGCTCACAAACATTAACATACCTATGTTGTTAATTTCAAAGGCGAATGAAAGAAAATGTAGGATATCTACGACTTTTTTTCCAAATTCAAATTCACATTATTCCAGCGATTCCAGTTTTGCTACATCGATAAATTTGTCTGTCCGCAAAGAAAACTTAATGGGTAATATCCCGACCGAAATATGCATGAGCTATTAGATACCGAAGCCGTTCTAAAGAGGTAAACTGAAATTTTCTTTAGGTGATTTAATGGTGAAAACATTTCACACTTATTCAGGGAAAATTCAAATGTTCATCTATATAAATAACAAAAAAGGCACAATACCGTGACTGGAACAATACACACACAACCCGCACATAGAAGAGAGGAGCTTACGACGACGTTTCGGTCCGACTTGGACTATTTACAAAGTCACACTAACACAAAGAACAGGTAGAAGGGGTATTTATAAGCTCCTCTCTTCTATGTGCGGGTTGTGTGTATTCATCTACATTGGTCATAGGACACCTGCACATGCCAAGTGTACCAAGACTCTAGTCTCAGTTACCGTGCACAACTACTGAAAATCTGAAGACGATCGAATGAGGCTATCTCGAGTTATGAGCGAAAAAAAAAATACGATGAGGGAAAAAAATTCTGGCAACCATTTAAATTTCTCACCTCGGGGATGTCTAATAATAATAATAATAATAATAATAATAATAATAATAATAATAATAATAATAATAATAATAATAATAATAATAATAATAATAATAATAATAACAATATTAATATCCACATTTATTTTGGCCACTGTCCTGTCAGAGAAAGCTATCCCTCTACTAAACTATACCACGGATGGGGTTCGAACCCGCGGTCAGAGAGTCTCAAAACTCCAGACCGTCGCGTAAGCCACTGGGCCAGCTAGCTTCAATAAGATTCATCCAACTAGGTATATTTCTACACCATAGGAAGGTTAGCATAGGCACCACTGTGTCCACAAATGCAAGCTGGCCCAGTGGCTTACGCGACGGTCTGGAGTTTTGAGACTCTCTGACTGCGGGTTCGACCCCACCCGTGGTATGGCTTGTTTGCAATCGTGTCATTACGATTTTGTGAGTCATATCCC
Organism: Cherax destructor; assembly: GCA_009830355.1. NCBI lineage: Eukaryota > Metazoa > Arthropoda > Malacostraca > Decapoda > Parastacidae > Cherax > Cherax destructor. The sequence goes on along the minus strand of WNWK01008222.1, from coordinate 51,719 downwards.
TCTACTGCATAACCCCAGGCTCCTGTACTCCACTGCATTTGAAAAATAAAATCCAGCGTGTGGCATAAGTTTATAAATAATTTACGTAAGAGCATCGAAGATTTAAGGTGAGTCAGATTCAATATTAACAAGTTATCAATATTAACAAGTTATCACTAAGGAACAATTGCTTTGAAGCCAAATTAAAAGGAATTTGATTGTTATATCTTAGTGAGCTGCTTCCTAAAATACACCAACAAGTTTGAAGTCAGTCAGAATTACGCAGCAGTCAGCGTTGAAAGACCAAGTTAATTTTAGTCTATCATTAATCTCATCAAAATCTATATTTTAATTTTGCCAATTTCCTCTATTATAAAAGGCAAATTTGCACCTACAAGGACCGTAATAAATTCAGACTTACTCTAAGTAAGATGACCAAGTTAGTTAGTTCAGACTCTCAGGTAAGGACCCACTAGGGGCGAGGGGAAAGTGGGGACAGAAGAAGAATAGCCGGTGAGAGGAAGAACTGAAGTAGAAGAGAAAGAGTCAGGACTAAACCCAACAGTCTAACTACTTCTTTTATATAGATGACCAACGTTTAAGGTTTAAATAAGTAAACTATACATATATGTAATTAAGGTTTATTAAACGAGCTTGATGTAGGGAAAACTAAAGAAAACATTAAAGTAAGAAACTATGACTTATTTCTGATGCAAAGAAACATTTTCGTTTTTATCACAAATAAATAAAATGATAAATAAAATTGGCATATTAAAACATACACAATTAAAAAAAATCAATTTCAGAAAAAAAAATCAAGTTTTCACTAAGACTAAAGTAATGGAACATCGTCCCAAGAAAATACATCAGCCTGATAATAAAAATCATTGTTTAGTCTTCTGGAGTTTACCTGCAGAGGGTTTACCTGGAGTTTACCTGCAGAGGGTTTCGGGGGTCAACGCCCCCGCGTCTCGGTTTGAGACCAGGCCTCATGGAGGATGAGGGTCTGATCAACCAGGCTGTTACTGCTGGACTCATTACTTACTCAATAAAATTGACAAATTGTAACTTACGCCACTCAATAACAGCGAGAACATTTGCCTTCTGGAAAGCGCAACCGTGTGAACATTTGATGTCGATCTGATGAGTCATTCCTCAGTTATGACACGGATTCCAACGATTCCAAGTTTTCATTAACAATTTTACTACAACATATTTGCCTGGACGCAAAAAAACCACTTAATGGATAATGTCCTGGACACAAGGCGCATCAACCATTAAAGTCGCTCAAAATAAGAAAACTGAAATTTATTTATCGTGATTAAACGGGAACAGAAATTTCACTTTATTTTATTCGTAAGAAGGTCAAATGTTCACCTAAGTTCAGACGTGCAGCTGCACATCTGACCTTCATTCTCAGTTGTCGTCGCTTTGGCAAGTTACTGGAGCCCTCTGAGGATACCTAACTAGACAATGCCTATCCTGATTGGTTTTAAACTTTCAAGGCTGAAGTATCTCATTTAGTAGAAGGTTCTAATTGATTCTGAGCTAAATAGGTGTCAATTTGAATAAATTGGGATAGTTTGGATGAGATAACTTATGAAGACGTCTTCTGAATGACTTCGAATCTTCTGTGATGAATATTTAACTGAAGTATTAACTTATGCAGCACTTAGAAGAGTTTCTGGTTATGGAATAAGGGAAACCTTTCACGGATTGCGCAGTGTCCAAAACACAACTAATCGTTTTAATGTTTTTCTCTAAAGAGAGTTTGATGTAGGTCTAAACAGAACGAAAGGTTACCGTAAACAAAGCCTGCCCCGCCACGTGTCACAGTTTGTACACAACCTTCTGGATACGCCTGAAGTTCTCTTCTAATAGACTCGACGTTCTAGATTTGCATCAAAAGAGTCTTTAGATATACTGGCATTATGTAGGCCTGTGGCCCATCGGCAGCAACAGTCATTTTCTTTGAAAGATATACAGTGCGCAGACTATGTAAGGCCTATGTAAGCCTAACAGAAAACTGTCAAAGTTCACATTGAGCGGGGATGTTGTTTTCAGAAACTGTGTACGTGATTTTGATTTGCTACGATCTTCTTATTTCTCCTCCGTCTTCGTTGTGAATTTTCTGCGCAGTTCATCATGAGGGAGACATGAGAAGGGACTACTGAGGCAGAGATAATCAGCAGTGGCTCCTCACTGACACAGCGGGTCAATATCTCTGGTATATTACCTAGTTCACAGGAAAGGTGAGTCGCCCTGTACCGAGTCCAACCTTCCGCTGTCACGATATAACGTCACCTCACACCACGCTACACGTTATGTCACGCTACCACGCCACCTACCACGCTACACGTTGTATTACATTACCACGTCACCTTCCAGCACGGTACGTGTTGAAAAACATTACCACGTCAACTTCCAGCACGGTACGTGTTGAAAAACATTACCACGTCAACTTCCAGCACGCTGCAACACGTTTCCACGTCGCCTTCCATCAGGATATGTAGTAACACGTTACCACGTCATCTAGCACGCTGCCCGTTGTAACACTTTACCATGTCACTTTCCAGCACGCTGTAACACGTTCCACGTCACCTCTCAGCACGATATGTGTTGTAACATGTTACCACGTCATCTCCCAGCATGGTACATGTTGTAACACGTTATCATGTCACCTTACAGCATGATACATATTGAAACATGTTACAATGTCAACTTAACACCATGCTACACATCACTAAACGCTACCATGTTACAGTTTAACGTGTTACCGCATAATAAACCTATCAGAGTGGACCACAGACCACCATCTTTCCCTACAACACACTCAGAAACTATCACAGTGTTAGAGAGTGCAGCAGAAGTTTTGGAAATAGGAAGGTGGGTGCGGGAGGGAAGAGGAGCAATCCGTGAAATGATGAGGTAAAAAGAATAGTCAGAGAGAAAAAAAGTTAACATATGAGAGGTTTTAACAAAGTAGAATTGAAATAAGGCAGGTGGAATATATGTAGAGTAAAATGAAAGTTAAGAGACAGATGAAGGGGTGGTAGAAGAAGAACAAATGAAAGTGTGGCTGAGGTTCCGTCAATAACTTTTGATGAAAATCCGAGAAAAAGTCTCGGAGTTAGATTAATAAGGTGAGAAAGCCTGGGGATGTGAGTGTGGGGGAGGTGTGTGAGGCTGTGGGAAGCCTGGGGATGTGAGTGTGGGGGAGGTGTGTGAGGCTGTGGGAAGCCTGGGGATGTGAGTGTGGGGGAGGTGTGTGAGGCTGTGGGAAGCCTGGGGATGTGAGTGTGAGGGAGGTGTGTGAGGCTGTGGGAAGCCTGGGGATGTGAGTGTGAGGGAGGTGTGTGAGGCTGTGGGAAGCCTGGGGATGTGAGTGTGGGGGAGGGGTGTGAGGCTGTGGGAAGCCTGGGGATGTGAGTGTGGGGAAGGTGTGTGAGGCTGTGGGAAGCCTGGGGATGTGAGTGTGGGGAGGTGTGTGAGGCTGTGGGAAGCCTGGGGATGTGAGTGTGAGGGAGGTGTGTGAGGCTGTGGGAAGCCTGTGGATGTGAGTGTGGGGGAGGTGTGTGAGGCTGTGGGAAGCCTGGGGATGTGAGTGTGGGGAGGTGTGTGAGGCTGTAGGAAGCCTGGGGATGTGAGTGTGGGGAGGTGTGTGAGGCTGTGGGAAGCCTGTGGATGTGAGTGTGGGGAGGTGTGTGAGGCTGTGGGAAGCCTGGGGATGTGAGTGTGGGGAGGTGTGTGAGGCTTTGGAAGCCTGGGGATGTGAGTGTGGGGAGGTGTGTGAGGCTGTGGGAAGCCTGGGGATGTGAGTGTGGGGAGGTGTGTGAGCCTGTAGGAAGCCTGGGGATGTGAGTGTGGGGGAGGTGTGTGAGGCTGTGGGAAGCCTGGGGATGTGAGTGTGGGGAGGTGTGTGAGGCTGTGGGAAGCCTGGGGATGTGAGTGTTGGGGAGGTGTGTGAGGCTGTGGGAAGCCTGGGGATGTGAGTGTGGAGGAGTGTGTGAGGCTGTGGGAAGCCTGGGGATGTGAGTGTGGGGGAGGTGTGTGAGGCTGTGGGAAGCCTGGGGATGTGAGTGTGGGGAGGTGTGTGAGGCTGTGGGAAGCCTGTGGATGTGAGTGTGGGGAGGTGTGTGAGGCTGTGGGAAGCCTGGGGATGTGAGTGTGGGGAGGTGTGTGAGGCTGTGGGAAGCCTGGGGATGTGAGTGTTGGGGAGGTGTGTGAGGCTGTGCGAAGCCTGGGGATGTGAGTGTTGGGGAGGTGTGTGAGGCTGTGGGAAGCCTGGGGATGTGAGTGTGGGGGAGGTGTGTGAGGCTGTGGGAAGCCTGGGGATGTGAGTGTGGGGGAGGTGTGTGAGGCTGTGGGAAGCCTGGGGATGTGAGTGTGGGGGAGGTGTGTGAGGCTGTGGGAAGCCTGGGGATGTAGGAGTGGGGAAGGTGTGTGAGGCTGTGGGAAGCCTGGGAATGTGAGTGTGGGGAAGGTGTGTGAGGTTTTAAGAAGCCTGGGGATGTGAGTGTGGGGAAGGTGCGTGAGGCTGTGCGTAAAATGAAAGAAGGTAAAGCAGCTGGGAGTGAAGGGATCATGACAGAAATTTTAAAAACAGGTGGAGATATAGTTTTTTAGTGGTCGGTACTTTCATTTTATATATATATATATATATATATATATATATATATATATATATATATATATATATCTTTCATTCTTTCTTTCAACAAATCGGCCGTTTCCCACCAAGGCGGGGTGGCCCAAAGAGAAAAACAAAAGTTTCTCTTTATAACTTTAGTAATGTATACAGGAGAAGGGGTTACTAGCCTCTTGCTCCCAGCATTTTAGTCGCTTCTTACGACACGCATGGCTTACGGAGGAAGAATTCTGTTCCACTTCCCCATGGAGGTAAGAGGAAACAAGAACAAGAACTATTAAGAAAATAGAAGAAAACCCAGATGGGTGTGTATATAAATGCTTGTACATGAATGTGTAATGTGACCTAAGTGTAAGTAGAAGTTACAAGACGTACCTAAAATCTTGCATGTTTATGAGACAGAAAAAAGACACCAGCAATCCTACCATCATGTACAACAATTACAGGCTTTCGTTTTACACTCACTTGGTAGGACGGTAGTACCTCCCTGGGTGGATTCTGTCTACCAACCTACTACCTAGGATATATATATATATATATATATATATATATATATATATATATATATATATATATATATATATATATATATATATATATATATATATATATATATATATATATATATATATATATATGAAAAGTGAAATTCCAAGCGCTTTTGATAATGTGAGAAGTCACGAAACGCTTGGAATTTCACTTTTCTTTCACAGTGGTTGTTTTGCATATTGTGATATCAACTGTTTACTGTGATCTTATTGAAGGAGGGGTAGGGGTCGTCCTCGAAAAGGTTGGAGGGTAGGAGTAAAGGAGGTTTTGTGGGCGAGGGGCTTGGACTTCCAGCAAGCGTGCTTGAGCGTGTTAGATAGGAGTGAATGGAGACGAATGGTTTTTGGGACCTGACGGGAGTGATAACAGGGTAATATTTTGTGAAAGGATTCAGGGAAACCAGTTAATTGATTTAGTTGGACTTGAGTCCTTGAAATGCCTGCACTTTAAAGGAGGGGTCTGGGATAGTGACAGTTGGGAGGGACTTATTCTCAGCTGTCGTATCTGAGCGCCTCTGCAAAGACAGTGATTATGTATGAGGTGAAATTGTTGAATGATGAAAGTATTTTCTTTTTGTGGATGTTCTTTTTGTTTGGGTAACCCTGCCTCGGTGGGAGACGACCGACTTGTTGAAAAAAAAAAAAAAAAAAAAAAATATATATATATATATATATATATATATATATATATATATATATATATATATATATATATATATATATATATATATATATATATATGCAAACAATCGCAGACAGGCGATCTTAAATATGCAAGACAAGCCACGTGGGGTGGAAATCTTTAGCCCAAGTACTTTCACATTTCTCAGTGCGTCATCAGGAGCTATGCAATGTTGCAAGGCAGCACCTGAAGCAGGGGAAGTTTCTCAGAGTAACACAGTGCGGGTCTGTCATCGTCCGCAGCTTCTCTCAGAATGTGGGGCCAACAGTCGGAGCCAACCCCACACCACCACCATCCCTCTACTCCCCACATAGGGTAGGAGGGTTTTTGAGATGTCAAGTACTATTATGAAATTTGAAGATACAATAGCCAGCCCCAAGCTTTTTCTAGCCGCTTAAGCGGCTATATGAGGGGAAGGTACCTAGAACATGCATAGTCTCTGTGTATAAGTGAAAGGGATAATGAAAATTATAAGAATTATAGGGAAATAAGCTTGTTGAGTGTAACAGGTAAAGTGTATGGTAAAGTTATTAATAAATTTAGTGATAAAAGCTCAGTCCTCTGAATAGTACTCACATCCCCATCTTTGACCTGTCGGACTGATGATTATTCTAGTTATTTTAATAGTACAAATATGAAATATTACAATGATATTTCTTCAACCTCAAAATCCCAAGGTTAATTATTGAGGAACATTTATAACAATAATCATTAAAAATAATAAGAAAACACTTCATTTAAAATTTACTCATAGTTTTCTTAAAAACATGATAATAAAGAAATTTAAGTAAACTACTTTATTTTACTTAAATATTATGAATTATTGACAAGCTTGGGACATTATACACCCAGTACAGAAATCATTAAAATAGAGAAAGTCTTAATATTTTGTCTAGTTAAAAGAGTATTTAACATGTTTCTCCCATATTAAATTTAAAACTTTGGGAATAATATCCTAAAAATCTATTTTTTTTATCCATTATTTTTAATCAGCAAGATGAATTTTTTTTTCAATATATTTATTTCAAATATTCCCGCAATCCTTCTACATAACTGTAAGATTGTCTTCAGTAGAAGTAGTAATAATTCCTGGGTCGCAAGCCGTTTGTACTGGGTCACTTAGGGACTCTAATATTTTAGTAATTTTATTATAATTATTATTTTATTTGCAATTATTATTGTTGTTGTTGTTTTATTATTATTATTATTATTATTATTATTATTATTATTATTATTATTATTATTATTATTATTATTATTATTATTATTATTATTATTATTATTATTATTGTCATTATTATTACCACTACTTCCAGTGCTATTTAATAACTAGTATTAGGAAGTTGGTTCTGCATTCTTCTCAAGTTGGTTACTTCAGATTTAGAAGTTATTGCTAAAAATCGGTACATGGAGGAAATCTCAGTCATGGCGCCAGGCACATCACTCAGCGTGGCGCCAGGCACATCACTCAGCGTGGCGCCAGGTACATCACTCAGCGTGGCGTACTTAACCCTAATGTCTTGAAGAAGGAGTAATTCAAGCAGAACGGGCTTAGAAGGACCTTAGAAGGAAAGTACAGTGCACTTAGGAACAGAACGCACAATGCACCTGTGAACAGAAAGCACAGTGCACCTAGGAACAGAAAACACAGTGCACCTGTAAACAGAAAGCACAGTGCACCTAGGAGCAGAAAGCACAGTGCACCTAGGAGCAGAAAGCACAGTGCACCTAGGAGCAGAAAGCACAGTGCACCTAGGAGCAGAAAGCACAGTGCACCTAGGAGCAGAAAGCACAGTGCACCTAGGAGCAGAAAGCACAGTGCACCTGTGAACAGAAAGCACAATGCACCTGTGAACAGAAAGCACAGTGCACCTAGGAACAGAAAGCACAGTGCACCTAGGAGCAGAAAGCCCAGTGCACCTAGGAACAGAAAGCACAGTGCACCTGTGAACAGAAAGCACAGTGCACCTAGGAACAGAAAGCACAGTGCACCTAGGAGCAGAAAGCACAGTGCACCTAGGAGCAGAAAGCACAGTGCACCTAGGAGCAGAAAGCACAGTGCACCTAGGAGCAGAAAGCACAGTGCACCTGTGAACAGAAAGCACAATGCACCTGTGAACAGAAAGCACAGTGCACCTAGGAACAGAAAGCACAGTGCACCTGTGAACAGAAAGCACAGTGCACCTAGGAACAGAAAGCACAGTGCACCTAGGAGCAGCAGAAAGCACAGTGCACCTGTGAACAGAAAGCACAGTGCACCTGTGAACAGAAAGCACAGTGCACCTAGGAACAGAAAGCACAGTGCTCCTAGGAGCAGCAGAAAGCACAGTGCACCTGTGAACAGAAAGCACAGTGCACCTGTGAACAGAAAGCACAGTGCACCTAGGAACAGAAAGCACAGTGCTCCTAGGAGCAGCAGAAAGCACAGTGCACCTGTGAACAGAAAGCACAGTGCACCTGTGAACAGAAAGCACAGTGCACCTAGGAACAGAAAGCACAGTGCACCTGTGAACAGAAAGCACAGTGCACCTAGGAACAGAAAGCACAGTGCCCCTAGGAGCAGAAAGCACAGTGCACCTGTGAACAGAGAGTACAGTGCACCTGTTACCAGAAGGAGGGTTCCTTTGAAAGGGAAGTACTTGAACTGAAACGGCAGAGACAGGACTCTCCTACTGACACAGCTGTTTACTCAGTGCTTCAAGAAACACTTGTTTCTTACCTCGTAGTCTGGAAGACTACGAGAGTAAAGGAATTACACACTGGTGAGGAATTGGTAAAACCCGCAGCCCTTCAGATGGTGCGGACAGTTTGCGGAATTGAAGCTGCTAAAAAAATTATACCGATACCTCTGTCAAATGACGGTACCCCGTGGCATGGGGGCTAAAGCTCTCGCTTCACACGGCGAGGGAGTGGGTTGGATTCCCAGCGAGGGGTAGAAACAACGGTTGTCTGTGTTCCCCATAAGTAAAATGGGTACCTGGGAGTTAGTCGACTGGTGTGGGTCGCATCCTGGGACAAAACTGACCTAAATCGTACTTCTCAGAGGTTGTCACCTGAATTGTAAGTGATGTAGGAGGTTCTTGGGGCTGTTAATTTAATTAAAGCAAGATAGAGCTCTTAACTCCAGCATCTTCACTCAGATGTGTTCTAATTTTGGCTAGAAACTTGTATGTCTGTTATATCAATCTGAGCCTAGATGGCAGTTACCAGGAGAGGTGTTCCAACGATTGCTTGAAATACGGAACGAGACTGACATATTATTGATTAAAAATAATCATACAAGTCCAGAGTATCAGCGTGGAAAATTTTTAAGATGAATGTGATGAAATACACCTGGGTAAGAGACGACAACAATGAGCCCGAGGACCTTCCTGACGATTTTTCAAGCATAACCAAACTGTCTGATGTTCCTAACCTTTGTTACAACTTTCCTGTGTGAGGCAGAACAGTCAGCAGCACTCACAGTAACTGTCTACAAGCAGAGCATGACTTAAGATGCAGTCTATCATTTAAATCACCCAGATCTAAGGCGTTCGTTAAGAGCAAGCAGTGCTGGGTACCTCAGTATTGTTAAGAGCAAGCAGTGCTGGGTACCTCAGTATTGTTAAGAGCATGCAGCGCTGGGTACCTCAGTATTGTTAAGAGCAAGCAGTGCTGGGTACCTCAGTATTGTTAAGAGCAAGCAGTGCTGGGTACCTCAGTATTGTTAAGAGCATGCAGCGCTGGGTACCTCAGTATTGTTAAGAGCATGCAGTGCTGGGTACCTCAGTATTGTTAAGAGCATGCAGTGCTGGGTACCTCAGTATTGTTAAGAGCAAGCAGTGCTGGGTACCTCAGTATTGTTAAGAGCATGCAGTGCTGGGTACCTCAGTATTGTTAAGAGCATGCAGCGCTGGGTACCTCAGTATTGTTAAGAGCATGCAGTGCTGGTACCTCAGTATTGTTAAGAGCATGCAGTGCTGGGTACCTCAGTATTGTTAAGAGCAAGCAGTGCTGGGACCTCAGTATTGTTAAGAGCATGCAGTGCTGGGTACCTCAGTATTGTTAAGAGCATGCAGTGCTGTGTACCTCAGTATTGTTAAGAGCAAGCAGTGCTGGGTACCTCAGTATTGTTAAGAGCATGCAGTGCTGGGTACCTCAGTATTGTTAAGAGCATGCAGTGCTGGGTACCTCAGTATTGTTAAGAGCATGCAGTGCTGGGTACCTCAGTATTGTTAAGAGCATGCAGTGCTGGGTACCTCAGTATTGTTAAGAGCATGCAGTGCTGGGTACCTCAGTATTGTTAAGAGCAAGCAGTGCTGGGTACCTCAGTATTGTTAAGAGCATGCAGTGCTGGGTACCTCAGTATTGTTAAGAGCAAGCAGTGCTGGGTACCTCAGTATTGTTAAGAGCATGCAGCGCTGGGTACCTCAGTATTGTTAAGAGCATGCAGTGCTGGGTACCTCAGTATTGTTAAGAGCATGCAGTGCTGGGTACCTCAGTATTGTTAAGAGCAAGCAGTGCTGGGTACCTCAGTATTGTTAAGAGCAAGCAGTGCTGGGTACCTCAGTATTGTTAAGAGCATGCAGTGCTGGGTACCTCAGTATTGTTAAGAGCAAGCAGTTCTGGGTACCTCAGTATTGTTAAGAGCATGCAGCGCTGGTCACCTCAGTATTGTTAAGAGCATGCAGTGCTGGGTACCTCAATATTGTTAAGAGCATGCAGTGCTGGGTACCTCAGTATTGTTAAGAGCAAGCAGTGCTGGGTACCTCAGTATTGTTAAGAGCAAGCAGTGCTGGGTACCTCAGTATTGTTAAGAGCATGCAGTGCTGGGTACCTCAGTATTGTTAAGAGCATGCAGTGCTGTGTACCTCAGTATTGTTAAGAGCAAGCAGTGCTGGGTACCTCAGTATTGTTAAGAGCATGCAGTGCTGGGTACCTCAGTATTGTTAAGAGCATGCAGTGCTGGGTACCTCAGTATTGTTAAGAGCATGCAGTGCTGGGTACCTCAGTATTGTTAAGAGCATGCAGTGCTGGGTACCTCAGTATTGTTAAGAGCATGCAGTGCTGGGTACCTCAGTATTGTTAAGAGCAAGCAGTGCTGGGTACCTCAGTATTGTTAAGAGCATGCAGTGCTGGGTACCTCAGTATTGTTTAGAGCAAGCAGTGCTGGGTACCTCAGTATTGTTAAGAGCATGCAGTGCTGGGTACCTCAGTATTGTTAAGAGCAAGTAGTGCTGGGTACCTCAGTATTGTTAAGAGCATGCAGTGCTGGGTACCTCAGTATTGTTAAGAGCAAGCAGTGCTGGGTACCTCAGTATTGTTAAGAGCATGCAGTGCTGGGTACCTCAGTATTGTTAAGAGCATGCAGCGCTGGGTACCTCAGTATTGTTAAGAGCAAGCAGTGCTGGGTACCTCAGTATTGTTAAGAGCATGCAGTGCTGGGTACCTCAGTATTGTTAAGAGCATGCAGTGCTGGGTACCTCAGTATTGTTAAGAGCATGCAGTGCTGGGTACCTCAGTATTGTTAAGAGCAAGCAGTGCTGGGTACCTCAGTATTGTTAAGAGCATGCAGTGCTGGGTACCTCAGTATTGTTAAGAGCAAGCAGTGCTGGGTACCTCAGTATTGTTAAGAGCATGCAGTGCTGGGTACCTCAGTATTGTTAAGAGCAAGCAGTGCTGGGTACCTCAGTATTGTTAAGAGCATGCAGTGCTGGGTACCTCATTATTGTTAAGAGCAAGCAGTGCTGGGTACCTCAGTATTGTTAAGAGCAAGCAGTGCTGGGTACCTCAGTATTGTTAAGAGCATGCAGTGCTGGGTACCTCAGTATTGTTAAGAGCAAGCAGTGCTGGGTACCTCAGTATTGTTAAGAGCATGCAGTGCTGGGTACCTCAGTATTGTTAAGAGCAAGCAGTGCTGGGTACCTCAGTATTGTTAAGAGCATGCAGTGCTGGGTACCTCAGTATTGTTAAGAGCAAGCAGTGCTGGGTACCTCAGTATTGTTAAGAGCAAGCAGTGCTGGGTACCTCAGTATTGTTAAGAGCATGCAGTGCTGGGTACCTCAGTATTGTTAAGAGCAGTGCTGGGTACCTCAGTATTGTTAAGAGCATGCAGTGCTGGGTACCTCAGTATTGTTAAGAGCAAGCAGTGCTGGGTACCTCAGTATTGTTAAGAGCATGCAGTGCTGGGTACCTCAGTATTGTTAAGAGCATGCAGTGCTGGGTACCTCAGTATTGTTAAGAGCATGCAGTGCTGGGTACCTCAGTATTGTTAAGAGCAAGCAGTGCTGGGTACCTCAGTATTGTTAAGAGCATGCAGTGCTGGGTACCTCAGTATTGTTAAGAGCAAGCAGTGCTGGGTACCTCAGTATTGTTAAGAGCAAGCAGTGCTGGGTACCTCAGTATTGTTAAGAGCATGCAGTGCTGGGTACCTCAGTATTGTTAAGAGCATGCAGTGCTGGGTACCTCAGTATTGTTAAGAGCATGCAGTGCTGGGTACCTCAGTATTGTTAAGAGCAAGCAGTGCTGGGTACCTCAGTATTGTTAAGAGCATGCAGTGCTGGGTACCTCAGTATTGTTAAGAGCAAGCAGTGCTGGGTACCTCAGTATTGTTAAGAGCATGCAGTGCTGGGTACCTCAGTATTGTTAAGAGCAAGCAGTGCTGGGTACCTCAGTATTGTTAAGAGCATGCAGTGCTGGGTACCTCAGTATTGTTAAGAGCAAGCAGTGCTGGGTACCTCAGTATTGTTAAGAGCATGCAGTGCTGGGTACCTCAGTATTGTTAAGAGCAAGCAGTGCTGGGTACCTCAGTATTGTTAAGAGCATGCAGTGCTGGGTACCTCAGTATTTACTGACACGTCTCCGACGATGCCCCAATCCACCTATTGAATAGGTGTTATATTTTTTTCCGGATAATCATTATGATTTCTGTTTCCAAGTCACATTAATAAAATATTGCCTTCAACTTTTGTTTCTGTCACTCTTGTTTTTTCGGCCTAAGATTTTTTTTTTTTACTTCCGCTGTATATTAAGGGTTCCCATGTAGACCCTCGACAGTAATTTAGGTGGCTGCCAAAAAAAAAACTTAAGAGCCACTGGTCTACAAAGATATGTAACAAACACTATGATTGGTTACTGCACTTGTGCACGTTGATTACACAATGGCGTAGAAGGATGCTGCAATTGCTCATGGAATCCGATTGCAAGTAAAATTTTCCGGAAGATACCTTTACAATTGTTAATTATCAGCAGCTGATGACAGCAAAGCAGATCTTAAAGTTTAAGTTTCTTCTGACTTCACTCGCCTTAATTATGAAGTTAGTGAAGAATTTAAAAAGTAAGAATCTGTTGAGAAGCGAGTCTTTACTACTGACTAAAATATTATTTTGCGAACCCTTAATTTTACGTACATATTTAACAATGTTAAAGTATAAGTATTAGTAGTAGTAGTAGTAGCAGCAGTAGTAGTAGTAGCAGCAGCAGCAGCAGCAACAGCAGTAGTAGTAGTAGTAGTAACAGTAGTAGTAGTAACAGTAGTAGTAAGAGCAGTAGTACTAGCGGTAGGAGAGTAATATTCTTTATTAAAGAAAGTACTGAAATAGTAATAAATTAATTATGTTTTTATGTCAGCGAAAATAAAATACGACTCAGAATAAGTAATGAAATAATAATGAAGGAACAGACAGCTTGGCATTTATCACTCCATTAAATAAACACCAGAGATGAGAGCAGTGTCATGCATTACGCTGGACAATAACAAAACATGTTCGGTTTGATTTATATTTTTAGTCGATTTAAATTTTAAAGTCGAATTTGATCTAGCAAGTGAGGATTTTTATGGTGGAAAAACATAGTTTCAAGAATTGTTTATTTATAAATCATGTTTCGTCAAATTTTCAGTTCATTAAGTCAACGAATAAAGAAGAGAAAGTCATAATACCGTGACTGGAACAATACACAAATAACCGAATGGACCGAAACGTCGTCGTCAGCTCGTCTCTCCTATGTCCGGGTTATTTGTGTAAAAGCAGTAAATCCCATTATAGCTGCGACACCTCCGAACACATGAACACCGTGAAGACCACCGTACGCAGAACACAGTGAATAACAGATACCAGGCAGTAAGCCACCTGCGCACAGTAAGCCACCTGCGCACAGTAAGCCACCAGCGCACAGTAAGCCACCTGCGCACAGTAAGCCACCAGCGCACAGTAAGCCACCAGCGCACAGTAAGCCACCTGCGCACAGTAAGCCACCAGCGCACAGTAAGCCACCTGCGCACAGTAAGCCACCTGCGCACAGTAAGCCACCAGCGCACAGTAAGCCACCAGCGCACAGTAAGCCACCTGCGCACAGTAAGTCACATGCGCACAGTAAGCCACCAGCGCACAGTAAGCCACCTGCGCACAGTAAGCCACCAGCGCACAGTAAGCCACCAGCGCACAGTAAGCCACCTGCGCACAGTAAGCCACCTGCGCACAGTAAGCCACCAGCGGACAGTAAGCCACCTGCGCACAGTAAGCCACCTGCGCACAGTAAGCCACCAGCGCACAGTAAGCCACCTGCGCACAGTAAGCCACCAGCGCACAGTAAGCCACCAGCGCACAGTAAGCCACCTGCGCACAGTAAGCCACCAGCGCACAGTAAGCCACCTGCGCACAGTAAGCCACCTGCGCACAGTAAGCCACCAGCGCACAGTAAGCCACCAGCGCACAGTAAGCCACCTGCGCACAGTAAGCCACCAGCGCACAGTAAGCCACCTGCGCACAGTAAGCCACCAGCGCACAGTAAGCCACCAGCGCACAGTAAGCCACCTGCGCACAGTAAGCCACCTGCGCACAGTAAGCCACCTGCGCACAGTAAGCCACCAGCGCACAGTAAGCCACCTGCGCACAGTAAGCCACCAGCGCACAGTAAGCCACCAGCGCACAGTAAGCCACCTGCGCACAGTAAGCCACCAGCGCACAGTAAGCCACCTGCGCACAGTAAGCCACCTGCGCACAGTAAGCCACCAGCGCACAGTAAGCCACCTGCGTACAGTAAGCCACCAGCGCACAGTAAGCCACCTGCGCACAGTAAGCCACCTGCGCACAGTAAGCCACCTGCGCACCTACATTGCGCCAGCATGCATAATGAGCAGCATCTTTCTATCAAATGGAATCCCACGTCATGAAAAAATATAAAAATACTCACATTCACTGCATGAACATGCACAGAGACACCTTTCATATGTACAGTGTACGAGTGATGGACATTGCAGTGTACATCCTATATCATTTTCGTGGTGACGTGCAATGAAAAGTACACAAACGCCCATTGTCAAGTAAAACTAAAAAATAGTTCGGGAACTTATCTTCTATCTCTCTTCGCCTCTTCCTAACACCTCCCTAACAAATTTCTATCGTTCTTCCTCTCCTCTCCATACTTAAGCAACGTATTCTCATTGGAAGCTGAAAATATTGAAAATGTTTTAAGCATTTAGCTTATGATTAACAGTGGTGACTCTCTGAAGAGACCAACAGTAATCCCACATCATATTGGGATTCAAATTCTCCAGATAGGGAACCTCTGTTGTACTGATATCCCGATGAAACCTTTCACCATGCTCACCACTAACACCACCAAAAGTGAATGGAAAGAAATCCAGATCTCAATTAAGAAAGTGCATTTTCAGGAATATACGGTAAACCAGTGCCCTATAAGCTTGTCATGTTTTGAACTATACACAATTATCTGATCAGTGTCTTCCTGAGAAGTTCTGGATAACCTGTTTGAAAGTCACCATGCAGCCAGCTCCAGTGGTGTCAGTTCTGAGAGGAAGACAGGGTCGGGTAGTAGTTTTGGTATTTGTAGCACAACCAACACTCCCAGACAGGGAGCCGAGGCCGGGTCTCCATCTGGAAAAGAACCGTTCCGGGAGAGTACCGGCGAATCAAGGATAAATTATTATTCTTGATTCGCCGGTACTCTCCCGCCAACACAGCTGCATCTGTGCCAATTGGCCATAGTGTCCAAATGTCAGAAACTTACGCAAATATGAAGACACTAATATCTGCAATCAAGTACCAGAATTACAATTTTATCATTTGTGGTGATTTAAAAGTTATTGCTCTCCTACTAAGTCTTTAAGGCGGATACATCAAATATCCCTGTTTTCTGTGTCTTTGGGATAGTAGGGCAGACAGCCATCACTATGAACAAAAAGACTGGCCCCCAAGAACAAGCTACTTACAAGAAAAAAACAACGTGAAAACTGTGCCACTAGTTCACCCCAAGAAAATTCTGCTGCCACCAAAATTGTGAAGGCCTTGAACAAGAATGGAACTGCTTTCAAGTACCTGGAGTCAAGGTTTCCTCGTATAAATGAAGGCAAGCTAAAGGCAGGAATCTTTGTTGGCCCTCAGATTCGGCAATTGATGAAGGACAAGCATTTTGGTGAAGCATTAGCAGGTGTCGAGGTGAATGGCTGGTTTTCATTCAAGTAGATTGTCCACAACTTCCTGGGAAACAGGCGCTCCCCCGAATATGAAAAAATGATCCAAGACCTGATTTCAAGTTTCAAACAACTTGGGTCTAGAATGAGTGTGAAGATGCACTTTTTGCACTCATATTATGACTATTTTCCCAACAATTGTGGGGACTACAGTGAGGAACAAGGAGAGTGGTGGTTCCATCATGATATTTGCACCATGGAAACTCAACACCAGGGCAAATGGAATGTCAGCATGATGGTGGATTACTGCTGGTCATTGAAACGTAATGGTATCGATACACAGCACAAGTGAAAATCAAAGTGGTCCTCCTTTCTTTGATTCAGTATGTAGGCTAACCATTAAGCATATTTTTTAAATAAAATCATTTGATTTAATTCATGTTGATTTGTAATTCACATGTTCTTAAAACTAACACAATGTGCTTTTCCATGATTACTTGCCTAATTTTAATAATGTAACAATTTATTAAAAATTCACATTATTTTATTATCATTAATTTGTATTTTATTCAAAATCCTTACGTGATAGAGCAAAATGATTTAGATATTTACAATCAGCAGCATAAGAATATGTAAGATCGGAACCATGAATAAAAATAAAAATTAAAAACATTCCAAATACAGACCAGTGTAATCAGTCCCTCAGCCTGGAGTCGATGTATTCAATCCATCAATCTTGTAGAAAGTACAGCATAGGGCCGTAGAAGTGGCTTATATACTGTAGTCAGGAGAGTGGAAGCAGGAGGAGGCGGGGTCACAGTGGTCTTCGTCCAAAGATTGGACAAGTGTTGAAGAATTCCTTGTATCAAGATCCCATGATACTGCAGTGTCTGACAGATGTGATAAATGGTCTAAAACCGACAAGTTGAAGATTGAGACACTTATGCAACATATGGGAATGGTACCACTATGACCCCGCCTCCTCCTGCTTCGTCTTACCTGACCACAGTATATAAGCCACTTCTCCGGTCATATGCTGTACTTTCTACAAGATTGATGGACTGAACACATCGACTCCAGGCCGAGGGACTGATTACCTCAAACTCCTCCTCTCCTTACACCTTTCTGCTTTGTATTGGACTGATGAAGCCACTGTGTGGCGAAACGTTTCTTCAGTAAAGATTCCCATATGATGCATGAAAGAGAAAGAGTTATCGTGAGTTAGTATTCTTAGAGTAGAAGATAGAAGCGGTGTCCCATAGCTCGATCGCTAGCCCACTCAGCTCACACACTGAGGTCCGGAGTGAGAATCTCCTCTGGTACGGCTGGAAAACATTAGGGACGTGTTTCCATAAGACACCTGCTGTCCCTGTTCACCCATCAGTGTAAAATGGGTACCTGGGTGTTAGTTGACTGGTGTGGGTCGCATCCTGGGACAAAACTGACCCAATTTGCCCGAAATGCTCAGCATAACAAGCGGCTTTCAATATAGTAGTATGTCATTGATGTCAGCTAGGCCTATATACCTTGTACTTGTAATAAATAAAGATATTATTATTATTATTATTATACTGGAACATCTACCTAATTCTAGTGTACCTATGCCTAACTTACTTCTCTTCAGAGGTAGAAGATACAATTTCTTACATCAGGTTTGAAAATACCGCTGCCCTCTGTGAATGGCCCGTTGACACCTGGGCTACCAGATTAGGTATGTTGTTCTCTGGTTCGGCCTTAAATATCTGTCACTTTATCTCATGAGATTATCTGTGAATATAATTGTTTAAAAAGGGCAATCCTACAGAAAAGAATTCCGGTATGCAGCACTAAAACACGGCCAGAATTTCAATTCCATTTTACATTATTTCGACTTATGAATTGAAAGCGCAGGAATTGATCGGGATTATGACTCTTAGGGATTTCCTGGTTGCCGACCAGTTCCTGTCGGCTCTTCCTCACCAGAATCGAACTTTAGTCAGAGAACGTAACTTAATAACGGTCGATAATGTTGCTGAAGCTGCTGATATCTATGCTGAGTCCCATAATTCTGAAGGGATCGAACCCTAAGGCCAAGGGTTCAAAAGAACCCAAGGTCCGTAAGCCTTTTCAAGAAACGAGTGAGCCGGCCTTTATATCTACATGCCATCTATATGGTGGTAAAGAATACAAACTGTGGAAACATTATGGGGACGAGTTTCTCAGGTACATTCCTGAAATATTTCATCCACATAATTTGAGACGGGGGAGGGAGCACAACTAAGCAACAATTTATTGTACTTACCAAAGTTAATTGTACCTCAGAGCCAGGTGGGATTTTAGAGACACTAGGCTGCACCATGCCTCTCCTCCCCACACACACTCTTTACCACCCACAAAGTCGGGCTTATCAAATTACAACATAAAATCAATACCAATAATGTTGGTAAATTACAAGATATTGAGTAGACTGTATGATGGTTTGTGACTTGAAAAGAAAGTGGGGAAGATCTGTTGATTATACAACATTTTACAAATACTATACATGTATATATATATATATATATATATATATATATATATATATATATATATATATATATATATATATATATATATATATATATATATAAGGGACATAAGTCAACAGTATCAATTTGTCCAGTAGGATCAGAGACTTTGGGATCATGGGGAAAAAATGCAACACGTTTCCTTAAAGAACTGGGTTCCAGACTCATCGAGACCACCAGGGACCCAAGGGCAGCCACTTTCATGTTCCAGCGCCTCAGCGTGGCTATCCAGAGGGGAAATGCGTGCTGCATACTGGGCTCGCATCCGGCTTAGGAGGAGCTGGAGGAGATTCATAATCTTTGATATATTGTACCAATGTATTAATGTTCATGTTTGTGGTTTCTGTCAATGTATTCTGTCTATTAATAAAGCACTCATATAATATATATAGGAAGTGGTAGGAGAAGAAAATATTCTAACAGCTCCGGGGAGAACCTCGAGTTCTCCCTGAGGTACGTTTATAGTCTTCTCTGAGGATGAGGGTTCCCAGTAAAGTTCTAGAGGTGGTACCTCCTATATATATATATATATATATATATATATATATATATATATATATATATATATATATTTATATATATATATATATATATATATATATATATATATATATATATATATATATATAGTATATTATTGTAACCACGAATTGATCAATAACAACACTGCGACTAGCCAAGGACTCGAAGCTACGTCACCAAGTTCTAAAAATCTTCCTTCGAAGTCTGAAACGCCCATCTTTACTTGAATTCTTGAAATTGCTAGTAGGAACTATATTAATGTTCCTTTGAAGGTGGTAACAGATGAATCTACTCCGAAGACTAGTGCAGAAGAATCGCCTGTCCCACTATCAAGAGTGGGTGAGTGTATGTCATCCGATTATGTACATATCTTGACTCGGGCTGAAGCCAAAGCCAAAACAACTTGTCCTATGCATCCTTTGGGTGTCCCTGTTTCAAACCACTGAAGATATCAAAGGATGACTTCAATGATTTACAATGTAACTGTCAATTCTTTAAGAAGTGCCGTAATTTAACACGAACTAATGAATTAATTCAAAGAAAAAATTCTTATAAATTTGAATAGTATATAAATTCCATTCTCTATAAATCCGTTTCTAAATCTGAGTCAGATGACAGACTAATCTATATTAGTTGTTTAAAGTCAATCCCGGGAGACAGTCCTCAAATTGGCCCATTATATTCCCATGGCCGGACACTTGTCTCACAGCAAAACTTGGCATAAAGTTCAGCAGTCTTATTTCTGGCAAGGAATGTTCTCTGAAGTTTCTTAACATTATAGATGGTGTAAGAGGTGGCAACTGTCTTCAACACTATGTAATCCGATGTACCCCATTTCCTGTGTGTGTGTTTTTAAGTCAAACTTTCTGGCTGAACAAAATTATTCTAACATTGAAAAGGAATGCTTAACCCTCACAAACTATTGGTATACTTGAAAACTTTTCTGGCAAAAGCTTAAGGTGGACATTGGCCCTTCAGGTTTTTGAGTTTCACGTAGTGTAAATCATCTAAGTCGTGAGAGGCGGTAGAAATATTTATTTTCTTAGTACACGATTTTTTTTTATTTGAAAAATTTCCTCTCTTAATTTCCTTATATTCGTGACTATAAGTCTTGGTATGGGGGAGTGTGAGGGAAAAGTTCGTTAGATAAGAGTGGAACCGTGAATGAGTGGTGGTGGTGGTGGTGGTGGTGGCGGCGGTGGTGGTGGTGGTGGTGGTGGTGGTGGTGGCGGTGGTGGTGGTGGTGGTGGTATAATTGGTTGAATTCTTGTTGGGCATTGGGAGATATTGTTACCTCTACCTGGAGGGCATTCCAGGGATCAACGCCCCCGCTGCCCTGTCCATGACCAGGCCTCCTGATAGATAATGGCCTGATCAACGAGGCTGTTACTGCTGGTTGCATGTAGTCCAACGTACGAACCACAGCCCGGCTGATCTTGCACTGACTTTAGGTATCTGTCCAGCTCCCTCTTGAAGACAACCAGGGGTCTATTGGTAATTCCCCTTATGGCTGGTGGGAGGCTGTTGAACAGTCTTGGGCCACGGACACTTATTGTGTTTTCTGTTAGTGTACCAGTGGCACCCCTACTTTTCACTGGGGGTATGTTACATTGCCTGCCAAGTCTTTTATATTCGTAGAAAGTGATTTGTGTGTGCAGGTTAGGGACCAGTCCCTCCAGAATCTTCCAGGTGTAGATTATGATACATCTTTCGCCTGCTCTCCCCCTTCTCCACCTGGTGGGAGTTAACATGGGACCCTCCAAACGAGTTAACATGGGACCCTCCTGGCGAGTTCACAAAGGATCCTCCTGGCGAGTTAACATGGGACCCTCCTGGCGAGTTAACATAGGACCCTTCTGACCAGTTAACATGGGACCCTCCTGGCGAGTTAACATGGGACCCTCCTGGCGAGTTAACATGGGACCCTCCTGGCGAGTTCACATAGGATCCTCCTGGCGAGTTAACATGGGACCCTCCTGGCAAGTTAACATGGGACCCTCTGCGAGTTAACATAGGATCCTCCTGGCGTTAACAATGAGTTATGATCTCTGGCGAATTTAAATGGCCTCTCTATTTCCATGGATCTCCTGGCGAGTTAACATGGGACCCTCCGGGCAAGTTAAGGACTCAGTTAATGGGACCCTCCTGAGGGGTTGGGCCCCTGGGAGTTCACATAGGGTCCTCCTGGCGAGTTAACATGTGACCCTCTGGGGTTAACATGGGAACCTCTGGCAGTTACATAGGACCCTCCTGCGAGTTACATGGATCCTCCTGGCGAGTTAACATGGACCCTCCTGTGCGAGTTAACATGGGACCTCCGATTAATGGCCTGATTAACAGCTGGAAAGGGGACCTCTGGTTACAGGGATCTGGCAGTTAACATGGGCCCTCTGGCATTACATGGCCCTTGGTAGTCCCTCCGGTTGAAGGGACCTCCAGGTTCATGGATCCTCCTGGCGAGTTAACATGGGACCCTCCTGGCGAGTTACATGGATCCTCTGGCAGTTACATAGGACCCTCGGCGGTTAACATGGGACCCTCCTGCGAGTTAACATGGGACCCTCTGGCGAGTTACTGGTCCTCTGGCAGTCTGGCAGTTAACATGGGACCTCCTGGCGAGTTACATGGACCCTCCTGGCAGTTAACATGGACCCTCCTGGCGAGTTAACATGGGACCCTCCCGTCATGGATCTGGCGAGTTAACATGGGACCCTCCTGGCGAGTTCACATAGGATCCTCCTGGCAGTTAACATGGGACCCTCCTGGCGAGTTAACATGGGACCTCGCGTTCATGGACCTCGGAGTTAACATGGGACCCTCCTGGCGAGTTAACATGGGACCCTCTGGCAGTTAACATGGGACCCTCCTGGCGAGTTAACATGGGACCCTCCTGGCGAGTTAACATGGACCTCCTGGCGAGTTAACATGGGACCCTCCTGGCGAGTTAACATGGGATCCTCCTGGCGAGTTAACATGGGACCCTCTGGCGAGTTAACATGGACCTCCTGGCAGTTCCATGGACCCTCCTGGCGAGTTAACATGGGACCCTCCTGGCGAGTTAACATGGGACCTCCTGGCGAGTTAACATGGGACCCTCCTGGCGAGTTAACATGGGACCCTCCTGGCGAGTTAACATGGGACCCTCCTGGCGAGTTAACATGGGACCCTCCTGGCGAGTTAACATGGACCCTCCTGGCGAGTTAACATGGGACCCTCCTGGCGAGTTAACATGGACCCTCTGGCGAGTTACATGGGACCTCCTGCAGTTAACATGGGACCCTCCTGGCGAGTTAACATGGGACCCTCCGCGAGTTAACATGGGACCCTCCGCGAGTTAACATGGCCCTCGCAGTTAACATGGGACCTCCGGCAGTTAACATGGGACCCTCTGGCAGTTAACATGGGACCCTCCTGGCGATTAACATGGCCTCCTGCGAGTTAACATGGGACCCTCCTGGAGTTAACATGGGACCCTCCGGCAGTTAACATGGGACCTCGGCGAGTTACATGGGACCTCTGGCGAGTTAACATGGGCCTCTGGCGAGTTAACATGGGACCCTCTGGCGAGTTACATGGGACCCTCGGCGAGTTAACATGGACCCTCCTGCAGTTAACTGGGACCCTCCGGGAGTTAACATGGGCCTCCGGCGAGTTAACATGGGACCCTCCTGCGAGTTAACATGGGACCCTCCGGGCAGTTAACATGGACCCTCCGGCAGTTAACATGGGACCCTCGGCGAGTTAACATGGGACCTCCTGGCGAGTTAACATGGGCCCTCCTGGCAGTTAACAGGGACCCTCTGGAGTTCATGGACCCCCGGGCGAGTTAACATGGGACCCTCTGGCGAGTTAACATGGCCTCCGGGCAGTTAACATGGACCCTCCGGCGAGTTAACATGGGACCTCTGCGAGTTAACATGGGACCCTCCGGGCGAGTTAACATTGGACCCTCCGGGCAAGTTAACATGGGACCCTCCGGGCGAGTTAACATGGGACCCTCCTGGCGAGTTAACATGGGTCCCTCCTGGCGAGTTAACATGTTACCCTTCTGGTAGTTAACATGGGACCCACCGGGCGAGTTAACATGGGACCCTTCTGGCGAGTTCACATAGGATCCTCCTGGCGAGTTAACATGGGACCCTCCTGGCGAGTTAACATGGGATCCTCCTTGCGAGTTCACATAGGACCCTCCTGGCGAGTTAACATGGGACCCTCCTGGCGAGTTAACATGGGACCCTCCTGGCGAGTTAACATGGGTCTCTCCTGGCGAGTTAACATGGGACCCTTCTGGCGAGTTAACATGGGACCCTCCTGGCGAGTTAACATGGGACCCTCCTGGCGAGTTAACATGGGACCCTCCTAGCGAGTTAACATGGGACCCTCCTGGCAAGTTAACATGGGACCCTCCTGGCGAGTTCACATAGGATCCTCCTGGCGAGTTAACATGGGACCCTCCGGGCGAGTTAACATGGGACCCTTCTGGCGAGTTAACATGGGACCCTCCTGGCGAGTTAACATGGGACCCTCCTGGCGAGTTCACATAGGATCCTCCTGGCGAGTTAACATTTGACCCTCCTGGCGAGTTAACATGGGACCCTCCTGGCGAGTTCACATAGGATCCTCCTGTCGAGTTAACATGGGACCCTCCTTGCGAGTTAACATGGGACCCTCCTGGCGAGTTCACATAGGACCCTCCTGGCGAGTTAACATGGGACCCTCCTGGCGAGTTAACATGGGACCCTCCTGGCGAGTTAACATGGGACCCTCCTGGCGAGTTAACATGGGTCCCTCCTGGCGAGTTAACATGGGACCCTTCTGGTAGGTAACATGGGACCCTCCGGGCGAGTTAATATGGGACCCTTCTGGCGAGTTCACATAGGATCCTCCTGGCGAGTTAACATGGGACCCTCCTGGCGAGTTAACATGGGATCCTCCTGGCGAGTTCACATAGGACCCTCCTGGCGAGTTAAGATGGGACCCTCCTGGCGAGTTAACATGGGACCCTCCTCGCGAGTTAACATGGGTCTCTCCTGGCGAGTTAACATGGGACCCTTCTGGCGAGTTAACATGGACCCTCCTGGCGAGTTAACATGGGACCCTCCTGGCGAGTTAACATGGGACCCTCCTGGCGAGTTAACATGGGACCCTCCTGGCGAGTTAACATGGGACCCTCCTGGCGAGTTAACATGGGACCCTCCTGGCGAGTTCACATAGGATCCTCCTGGCGAGTTAACATGGGACCCTTCTGGCGAGTTAACATGGGACCCTCCTGGCGAGTTCACAATGCTATGACTAGCTCCATTTAGGATTTTCTTAAAAACAAATTCGATTTCCATTTCTAAATGAAATCATGGTTGTGTTGTCCTAAGAGTTTACTCTCCCAGGGGAATGGCAAACTAACACAAGTGTATCTACTGGGTCCGAAACGCAAAGCAAGACATATTATAAACATTTAATACATAAGACACCACATATCCCACTTTACCCAGTGGTACACTGCAAACTCATACACAAGAGTTCCCATATCACACAAATACTTCACACATATACATACAAGTCTTTCTCACGGAGTCTAATACGTGAGAGGTACAGCAGCGGGATCTCTGGATTTCACCTGGGATAATTATATCACGCCTGACCGTTTATTATGATCAAAAGAATCGCCATCATTTACCGTTTACTCCAGGAAACACCTGCAACATGACTCTAAACAAAAGTAGGTCACACCAACTGTATGACCTCACCTGGGCTACAGTTATACGAGACTACCTCGACTAACTACCCCCCTCCCCTCAAACACACCCGACTATGCACACGATCACACACAGAAACCGGATCCTGCTGCAGAAACCACAAAGGGGCTCATCAAATTACCAGCAGGTGTACCTGAATCCCAACAGAACACGAGAACGACAGACACTGAAAGAATACAAAGATGCAAGGGGCAGAAAAGAGAGTCAAGAATAGAGACTGGCAGGAAAGCCCAGACTCAGGAGGACCAACAAATACAAACCCTTGTTCCACATAAATGAGGAGGTTAAATATTTTATATCGTATGAGGGACACGAGTTGGACTCGTTGTGCTCATCATCATCTTTGAATCAAAGTAAGATACCTCGATATGAAATGAAAATTCGATTGAATCCTTTAATCGTAGCAGAAATAATGAATGACGTATCAATTCAATCTACACACACTTCTGTAAGCTTTTAAAATGTATACTATAAAAAATAAAGACCACCTGAAATTATATCGACTCTTGATTTTTGTTATATATATATATATATATATATATATATATATATATATATATATATATATATATATATATATATATATATATATATATATATATATATATATATGTCGTGCCGATTAGGTAAAACTTGCGATTTGGGCTTAAATAGCAACGCTCACCTTGTGAAGCGAGAGCTTTAGCCACCAGGCCACCGGGTGTGTGTGTGTGTGTGTGTGTGTGTGTGTGTGTGTGTGTGTGCATGTGAGTATTTGTGTATGAGTGCGTTTGGACATTTTTGAGTGAGTGTGCGTTGATTAGTCGAGGTATTCTGACGGAGCAATTACCAGTAATTAATTCACGCCCTGGGGATGATTACCGTAACACAGGTAATTTCATAAAGCGTGTGTGGTCAACATTTGTATAGCGTCAGGTTCTAGGTGTATCATGGAGGAAACAGTAAATGATGGCGGTTCCTTTGATCAGATTTTACCGACAAACGTGAAATAATTACCCCAGGTAAAAGCAACAAAACCAGCCGGGGTATTCTTCATGTACTGTCATAAACAGCGCATTGTGTCATTGTGTCATTGTGTCATTGTGTCATTGTGTCATTGTGTCATTGTGTCATTGTGTCATAGACTCCGCCCGAAAGGGTGTGGCTTTAACAAATTAGACATACAAATGAGAGTGCTGGTTATCTTTCAGTTGGGTGTGTGTATACATGAGTTTGTATGTGTGTGTATAAATGAGTTTGTATGTGTGTGTATAAATGAGTTTGTGTGTGTGTGTATAAATGAGTTTGTATGTGTGTGTATAAATGAGTTTGTGTGTGTGTGTATAAATGAGTTTGTTTGTGTGTGTATAAATGAGTTTGTTTGTGTGTATATAAATGAGTTTGCAGAGTTTGCTTAAAATAATGTCACAGGTACTCTGGGTGAAATGGGGAAGTAAAGACGAAGTGTGAATGAATAGACGTGTAAATGATAGGGAGTGTTATGCTGAGGTACTGGTGTGAGGTTTTGCGTGTATGTGTGAGAGGGTGAGACTTGTATGTAAATATTTACCATATTCTGCTTTTTAATTTAAGACCAGGAGGTATGCTTCGTATGAATTTTCAGCATACCACTGCTTAAAATACCTTGTTACAGGTACTCTGGGTGATATGTGGGTGTGAAGGTGGGATGCTATAATGTGTTATGCTGAGGTACTGGTGTGAGGGTTTGTGTGAGAGGGTGAGTCTTGTGTATTAGTTTCCAGTATACAACTGCTTTAAACACTTATCCTATGACAGGTACTCTGGGTGAAGTGTGGGTGTAAGGATGAAGTGTGGGTGTGAAGGTGAGTGGGGTGATAGAGTGTGTTATGCTGAGGTACTGGTGTGAGGGTTTGCGTGTGTGTGAGATGTGGAGTCTTGTGTATAAATGTTTACTATTCCTTGCTTTAAATTTCAGAACCAGGAAATACACTTGCGTGAGTTTGCAGTATTCCACTGCTTAAATTACAGTCTTTAAATAATAAAAGAATTTAACATGTAATAATTTACACCTTTTAGCACGTAACGAAATTGAATAATATACCTTTTGTATACAAACCTTACGACTCAGTCATCTAACTTAGTTTATAAACAAATGAATTGAGGTCGAGATTAGAGTGAGAGATAAATATTCCTTATGTACAAATGAGGTTGAAACCACGAGAGTGGTCATATAACTCTAAGGACAACGATGCCTGCATTTAATTCTATGAGAAACATCGTCTCTACAGAAACATATACTGTTATCTTGAACCAAGGAAACGAGATAAAAAATTAATATAAATTGGTGTGATCCTTGTGAGTATAAACTCTAAGGACAACTGAACCACAATTTCAATCTATTGAACTTAATTAAGGGGGAAATCGTATTTCAATTTAAGAAAATCGTAAATATAAATTGCGGTTAATTCGGGGAAAATCTTGATCCAAGGAAATGGAGCTAGTTCTAGCTTGACTGCCCCTGAAATAGCCTTAAAAATACCCATAGAGTGATAACACACGAGACAAAAACTTGATCCGTGGATAAGGAACTGAACTCCCCGTAGCAGGATGTACACGTTTTTGGAACCCGAAGGTACAGCCCAAGAGGTAACCATAGAGATTCTAGCCATAATGGGATCTTGTCTACTACTCATCTGATCATATCGTTGAGTCATGTGATGAAATTTATTCCAGCGGCTATTCCTTACCTTCTCCCCCTCCCTTGAGATGGCTGCTTCAGCGAGGTCACAGCGATGGTCATCTCCTCTTTACCAAGTGGGGGGAAGAGACGGGGGGGGAGGGGGGTTCTTAAAAACTTTCCCCTCACCTCAGGAGAGAGGCCATAGAATACCACTTCTCACCACTTTTACCATGATTAAATCTTCAATAACACAATATTAGAAATGAGATCTAATGTTATTTGGTAGGATGAAGTTGCCAATATGAGTAGTGAGTCGTGACCTCATGGGTGTTACTAATACACGGCTTAAGATAAGTAAATGTCAACTATGGTTATTCGGTGACATATAAAAAGACTACTCATCATTTAGGAGGCTAATTATAATGTGTGTCTTGTGCTTACGTCTCTAAGTACCACACTGAGTAGGTAGTAGCGACTTATTTGAAGTACACTGGAGCAAATGTAAAAATTAATGGGAGTCAGACCCAGAGCGTAAGCCACTCTGTCAGCTCTATGCTCAACTCAGCGACTAGTGTGCTGGATTACTCTGCTTTATAATGGACCAGGTACCAGGTGTCATCAAGGACGTTATATTGGTCAGTAGCCAGTGTCTAGTGTACCTGGTTTGACAATACCGTTATGGACGAATTGATCATCATATTCAAAATTCGTGGGAGTTGGTGGATTCTTGGTGATGGAGTTTCTTCTAATTAAAGAGTCAATCAACCACACATGTGATAGTGATTTATACGTTTTAAGAGAAATACACTGTGTGAGTTATCTGGTTTTGCCTATGAGCGGGATGCCCTTTGTAAATCATTTGTCCTTATCTTTGAGAGATGCCATAAGTGAATCACCTGGACATACCGATGAGCGTCATGGTCATTTGTACTAATTTGAGAGAAAAGCACTGCTTGAGGCTCATCTGCATTATTAAATATATGATAGATGTTCTGTGGGAGTTATTGCGACTGATTTCTGAGAGAGAGATATTGTTTGAGAGTCATCTGGACTAATCTAGGTGAGAAATGGACTGATTAAGGGTCATCTGAGCTGACCTGTGGCAGCAATTCATTGTATGAGATTACTTGCTAATTTGAACTGACGAATGAAAGAGAAGAATTACTTGAGGTTCATTTGTTCTTACACATGACAGAGATGCTCCGTGTGAGAGTCATCACCACTGATATGTGACACAATCTATTCTAACAAATGAGAGAGATAATCCGTTGGAAAATCATCGTGACTGGCCTATGAGAGAGAGAGAGAGAGAGAGAGAGAGAGAGAGAGAGAGAGATGCTTCCTGTGAGAGTCATCAGAACTGACATATAAGATGTGTTCTAAAATGGTCGTCTGG
This sequence comes from Cherax destructor, assembly GCA_009830355.1. Lineage (NCBI taxonomy): Eukaryota > Metazoa > Arthropoda > Malacostraca > Decapoda > Parastacidae > Cherax > Cherax destructor. The sequence goes on along the minus strand of WNWK01008222.1, from coordinate 22,593 downwards.
ACTGATCTGAGGGACAGCAGTGCATGAGTGTCATTTGTAATAACTAGTGAGATATATCCTCTAAGTAAGTGTCCTATAAACTGATTTGTGTGACAACTCCAGTTTGTGAAAGGCATTCAGATTTACCATTGAGAAAACTACTCACTATAACGGTCATCTTCACTGACCTATAAGAGAGATGCGCTGTGTAAGGGTCATCTCTATGTACTTAACTTCAGGTACGTTATATAAATCATGACGAAAAACTGCGCGTTGAAGCAGGTATTGTTGATCCTTGTTGGGTGAGGCCTGAAACCAGAGCAGAGGAGTTCATGTCTTTTCTCACTTATGAGTTATCTTTACAACATCAATTTTAATAACTAAATATATCAGAGTTACTCTTTGGGAAAATTTTAAAGTGACACCACTCGTAAAAATATAAATACTACAAATAAAGTACGTAAGAAAATTAAAAACAATACATGGGAAATATGTAAAAATCTAATATCATAACAAAAATTTTAGTTTAAAAATATCGAGACGTTGGGAAGATAAAATATATCCAATATATATATTAATATTTAATATCAAATGTTAACATATAATTAATCACAAAAGCTACTTTAATAAATCCCAATTAAAAATACTAAGTGAATTTCCCTGGAAGTGATGCTTACTTATGACACAGTCCGCAATACTTTATGTGGATGAATGGTTCAGAGAACCGACAAGTTGTTAAATTAGACACATATGCAACAGTTGGGTATCTTTATTGAGGAAACGTTTCGCCACACAGTGGCTTCATCAGTCCAATACAAAGTAGAAAGGTGTAAGGAGAGGAGGAGTATGAGGTTATCAGTCCCTCGGCCTGGAGTCGATGTGTTCAGTCCATCAATCTTGTTAGAAGTGTAGCACAAGGCCGTAGAGGTGGCTTATATGCTGTAATTAGGTGAGATGCAGCAGGAGGAGGCAGGTCATAGTGGTATCAACCACTAGTCGAAGTAAGTCCTTGTCCAAAGGTTTGGACAAATGTTGAAGAATCCCTTTGTATCAAGATCCCAAGAAGTTGCTGTGTCAGACAGGATGTAGATGAATGGTTCAGAGAACCGACAAGTTGTTAAATTAGACACATATGCAACACTTGGGTATCTTTATTGAGAAACGTTTCGCCACACAGTGGCTTCATCAGTCAATACAAAGTAGAAAGGTGTAAGGAGAGGAGGAGTATGAGGTTATCAGTCCCTCGGCCTGGAGTCGATGTGTTCAGTCCATCAATCTTGTTAGAAGTGTAGCACAAGGCCGTAGAGGTGGCTTATATGCTGTAATCAGGTGAGATGCAGCAGGAGGAGGCAGGTCATAGTGGTATCAACCACTAGTCGAAGTAAGTCCTTGTCCAAAGGTTTGGACAAATGTTGAAGAATCCCTTTGTATCAAGATCCCAAGAAGTTGCTGTGTCAGACAGGATGTAGATGAATGGTTCAGAGAACCGACAAGTTGTTAAATTAGACACATATGCAACACTTGGGTATCTTTATTGAGGAAACGTTTCGCCACACAGTGGCTTCATCAGGGACTGATAACCTCATACTCCTCCTCTCCTTACACCTTTCTACTTTGTATTGGACTGATGAAGCCACTGTGTGGCGAAACGTTTCCCCAATAAAGATACCCAAGTGTTGCATATGTGTCTAATTTAACAACTTGTCGGTTCTCTGAACCATTCATCTACATCCTGTCTGACACAGCAACTTCTTGGGATCTTGATACAAAGGGATTCTTCAACATTTGTCCAAACCTTTGGACAAGGACTTACTCGACTAGTGGTTGATACCACTATGACCTGCCTCCTCCTGCTGCATCTCACCTGATTACAGCATATAAGCCACCTCTACGGCCTTGTGCTACACTTCTAACAAGATTGATGGACTGAACACATCGACCCAGGCCGAGGGACTGATAACCTCATACTCCTCCTCTCCTTACACCTTCTACTTTGTATTGGACTGATGAAGCCACTGTGTGGCGAAACGTTTCCTCAATATAGATACCCAAGTGTTGCATATGTGTCTAATTTAACAACTTGTCGGTTCTCTGAACCATTCATCTACATCCTGTCTGACACAGCAACTTCTTGGGATCTTGATACAAAGGGATTCTTCAACATTTGTCCAAACCTTTGGACAAGGACTTACTTCGACTAGTGGTTGATACCACTATGACCTGCCTCCTCCTGCTGCATCTCACCTGATTACAGCATATAAGCCACCTCTACGGCCTTGTGCTACACTTCTAACAAGATTGATGGACTGAACACATCGACTCCAGGCCGAGGGACTGATAACCTCATACTCCTCCTCTCCTTACACCTTTCTACTTTGTATTGGACTGATGAAGCCACTGTGTGGCGAAACGTTTCCTCAATAAAGATACCCAAGTGTTGCATATGTGTCTAATTTAACAACTTGTCGGTTCTCTGAACCATTCATCTACATCCTGTCTGACACAGCAACTTCTTGGGATCTTGATACAAAGGGATTCTTCAACATTTGTCCAAACCTTTGGACAAGGACTTACTTCGACTAGTGGTTGATACCACTATGACCTGCCTCCTCCTGCTGCATCTCACCTGATTACAGCATATAAGCCACCTCTACGGCCTTGTGCTACACTTCTAACAAGATTGATGGACTGAACACATCGACTCCAGGCCGAGGGACTGATAACCTCATACTCCTCCTCTCCTTACACCTTTCTACTTTGTATTGGACTGATGAAGCCACTGTGTGGCGAAACGTTTCCTCAATAAAGATACCCAAGTGTTGCACATGTGTCTAATTTAACAATACTTTATGTGTTGATGTAGATGAGGAGACAAAGCTGCGTCGGTCAGCTAGAAGGAAGTGTGTAAGGAGAGTGTTTTAGGTGCACTTGAGAAGTGTGATGGAGTTGTAGGGGCGAGGGATAAGTGTAATGGAGTTGTAGAGGTGTGGGATAAGTGTAATGGAGTTGTAGAGGTGTGGGATAAGTGTAATAGAGTTGTAGGGGCGAGGGATAAGTATAGGGGCTTGTTGTAGGACGAGTTAGAGGACTAGTCCTGCTGGATAAAGAGTTAATCTTCATCCATGGGAGAGATTCAGGCTTCACCATTATAGTTTATGTTGCTTTGGTTTATTTCATTATAATTTCCATCATTTAGGAATTTATTTCATGTTTCCTTTTCATACTTTCTCATTTATATACTTCAGCATATCTTTTCACATTAATTTGGAAACATGTGTATGTATAGGGTCTGCTCTGTATGTATGTGTTTTTGTTTTATGCATATGTGTATGTGTTCGATGTATACTTATGAATGTGTATGCATGCTTATGTATATGTGTATATATGTGTGTCCGTACATAGTCATATATGTAAATCAACAAACTAATAATATAAGACATTTATCTGGCGATTCCCATGGAGATGTGACTCGAAAACTCTTAACTCTAACATTTAAATGGGAACTGGCTGACTGATCTTGATATACACACAGGTTATTCTGCTGTGAAAGGACAGATAGAATACTATATAAAATTACATAAAAAATACTAATATTACACTCATTATTTTATTTCAACATTCTTAACATGCAAAAAAGGCTCACTGACGTTCATTCGTTGATCCAGTTCACACTTGAGGAGACCAGTGATAGTTAACATTCCTTGATGTTCTTATCCACAAAGCAATGCTCTAAGAATCCAAGGAAACAGGAAAGCCTTAAACATGACCTTAAATACATTAACATCTCTCCACTTTCTGACGTCCCTTTGATCTTCCCAACAGCTAAGCTGCCCTGAACGTCTCCAAAGCATTCACACATGACATCAGAATCACAATCGCAATTTCTCCAGGACCAAGTGGAAAGCCTCGAACCAATATACATATGGGTTGACATTATTCCGTGTGGAGGCTGTGAATAAGTGTTCACTGGAGAAACAGCAAGAAACTTATGCACATGTTTAATAGAAAACACCTATGACTGGAGGCATAGCAGCTTAATGAAATGAAGTGACACCAACTTATGATTGAGGAATCAGATACCAGGAGCTGTGTAACCCCCGCCGGGTAGTATGAGTATCAGTGTCTTTCACATCATTAAGATACAAGAACAGAACATATTTTATATCTGGTATTTATTAAACTGTTTAGAACTGTAACTATATTGTAAAACGGTCTTTGTTCTGAGCTAGTAGAGAAAGCGGTAGAGCGACTTGCTTTTGAAAGGGTGATTTTGTGGGTACCCCAAAGAGATTCCCCGATCGACAAATCCTTTCCCAAGACTTCTTTTCCCAAGAATATTTTTTATAATTTGTAATTACCTTCCTCCTAAAACCCCCCATTCCCAACAAAAACCTCCCTCCCCATACCCTCCACAACCTACTCCATGACACACACCTTCTTCCTCTACCCTCTTATCCAAATGTCCCCCTCACCACAATCCTCCATCGCCACCTCCTACATCACCTCATCTTAGCAAACTCCAACATGTTAGTAAAGAACACAAATACAATTAATGTGACATTTTATTGTGGCAACGTTTCGCTCTCCAGGAGCTTTGTCAAGGGCTTGACAAAGCTCCTGGAGAGCAAAACGTTGCCACAATAAAATATCACATTAGTTGCATTTGTGTCTTTTTATTTAACATATTGTCGGTAATTTTACCAATATTAATACAAACTCCAACATGTCAGCTGTAATGTCTGACACAGTAATTAGCGTTCCCTCACAAACTATCTCAGACGGGGGTTATCCCTCTCACCCTCGCCACCATAGACATCTCTCCTAGGGACTTCAATGCGTTCATAGGAAACAATCTTCCTATTACGAACACACGTATTGGGAGGCAGCCTATATGGGAGAGTGACATACGCTGAATAAATTGTAACATATTCATAGTATGCGACACTCTCCCACCCCAGAATCCCATCCTCACTTCACCTGACACCACCTACCTCCTCCCTGACTCCCTCCCACTACGATGTAATGAGCTATACTTTATATGATAATTATCACCCAAGTGATTGGTATCTGTAATACAGCATTTATCATCAAAGGCAGTGGTGATAGTGTGTTGGTGGTAGTGGTGATAGTGTGTTGGTGGTAGTGGTGATAGTGTGTTGGTGGTAGTGGTGATAGTGTGTTGGTGGTAGTGGTGATAGTGTGCTTGGGGTAGTGGTGATAGTGTGTTAGTGGTAGTGGTGATAGTGTGTTGGTGGTAGTGGTGATAGTGTGTTGGTGGTAGGTGGTGATAGTGTGGGTGGTAGCGGTGATAGTGTCTGGGGTAGTGGTGATAGTGTGTTGGTGGTAGTGGTGATAGTGTGTTAGTGGTAGTGGTGATAGTGGTGATAGTGTGTTGGTGGTAGTGGTGATATTGTGTTGGTGGTAGTGGTGATAGTGTTGGGGTAGTGGTGATAGGGGTTGGTGGCAGTAGTGATAGTGTGTTGGTGGTAGTGGTGATAGTGCGTTGGTGGTAGGGGTGATAGTGTTTGGGGTAGTGGTGATAGTGTTGGGGGTAGTGGTGATGTGTGTTGGTGGTAGTGGTGATAGTGTGTTGATGATAGTGGTGATAGTGTTGGTGGAGTGGTGATAGTGTTGGTGGTAGTGGTGATAGTGTTGGTGGTAGTGGTGATAGTGTGTTGGTGGAGTGGTGATAGTGGTGATAGTGTGTTGGTGGAGTGGTGATAGTGTGTTGGGGTAGTGGTGATAGTGTGTTTGGTAGTGGTGATAGTGTTGGGGAGTGGTGATAGTGTTGGTGGTAGTGGTGATAGTGGTTGGTGGAGTGGTGATAGTGTGTTGGCGGTAGTGGTGATAGTGTTGGTGGTAGTGGTATAGTGTGTTGACGATAGTGGTGATAGTGTTGGTGGTAATGGTGATAGTGTTGGCGGTAGTGGTGATAGTGTTGGGAGTGGTGATAGTGTGTTAGTGGCAGTGGTGATAGTGTTTGGTAGTGGTGATAGTGTGTTGGGTAGGGTGATAGTGTGTTGTGGTAGGGGATATGTGTTGGGAGTGGTGATAGTGTTGGTGGTAGTGGTGATAGTGTGTTGGTGGTAGTGGTTATAGTGTGTTGGTGGTAGTGGTGATAGGTTGGTAGTGGTGATAGTGTTGGTGGTAGTGGTGATAGTGTTGGTGGTAGTGGTGATAGTGTGTTGGTGGTAGTGGTGATAGTGTTGGGGTAGTGGGATAGTGGTGATAGTGTGTTGGTGGTAGTGGTGATAGTGTGTTGGTGGCAGTGGGATAGTGTGTTGGTGGTAGTGGGATAGTGTGTTGGTGGTAGTGGTGATAGTGGTGATAGTGTGTTGGTGGTAGTGGTGATAGTGTGTTTGGTATTGGTGATAGTGTGTGGTGGTAGTGGTGATAGTGGTGATAGTGTGTTGGTGGTAGTGGTGATAGTGGTGATAGTGTGTTGGTGGTAGTGGTGATAGTGTGTTGGTGGTAGTGGTGATAGTGTTGGTGGTAGTGGTGATAGTAGTGATAGTGTGTTAAAATAGTGGTGGTAGTGGTGATAGTGTTTGGTGGTAGTGGTGATAGTGGTGATAGTGTGTTGGTGGTAGTGGTGATAGTGTGTTGGTAGTGGTGATAGTGTTGGTGGTAGTGGTGATAGTGGTTGGTGGTGTGTGATAGGGGATATGTGTTGGTGGAGTGGTGATAGTGTGTTGGTGGTAGTGGTGATAGTGTGTTGGTGGTAGTGGTGATAGTGGTGATAGTGGTTGGTGGAGTGGTGATAGTGTGTTGGTGGTAGTGGTGATAGTGTGTGGTAGGTGGTGATAGTGGTGATAGTGTGTTGGTGGTAGTGGTGATAGTGTGTTGGTGGTAGTGGTGATAGTGGTTGGTGGAGTGGTGATAGTGCTGGTGGAGTGGTGATAGTGTGTTGGTGGTAGTGGTGATAGTGTGTGTGGTAGGGTGATAGTGGCTTGAGATAGTGGTGATAGTGTTGGTGGTAGTGGTGATAGTGTGTTGGTGGTAGTGGTGATAGTGTGCTGGTGGTAGTGGTGATAGTGGTTGGTGGAGTGGTGATAGTGTGTTGGTGGTAGTGGGATAGTGGTGATAGTGTGTTGGGGTAGTGGTGATAGTGTGTGGTGGTAGTAGGATAGTGGTTGGTGGTAGTGGTGATAGTGGTTGAGATAGTGGTGATAGTGTTGGTGGTAGTGGTGATAGTGTGTTGGTGGTAGTGGTGATAGTGGTTAGTGGTAGTGGTGATAGTGTGTTGATGATAGGTGATAGTGTTGGTGGTAGTGGTGATAGTGTGTTGGATGGTAGGTGATAGTGGTTGGTGGTAGTGGGATAGTGTGTTGGTGGTAGTGGTGATAGTGCGTTGAGATAGTGGTGATAGTGGTTGATGATAGTGGTGATAGTGTTGGTGGAGTGGTGATAGTGTTGGTGTAGTGGTGATAGTGGGATAGTGTGTGGTGGTAGTGGTGATAGTGGTTGATGATAGTGGTGATAGGTTGGTGGGGGGTGATAGTGTGTTGGGGTAGTGGTGATAGGGTGATAGTGTGTTGGTGGTAGTGGTGATAGTGTGTGGTGAGTGGTGATAGTGGTTGGTGGTAGTGGTGATAGTGTGTTGATGATAGTGGTGATAGTGTTGGTGGTAGTGGTGATAGTGGTTGGTGGAGTGGTGATAGTGTGTTGGTGGTAGTGGGATAGTGTTTGGTGGTAGTGGTGATAGTGTGTTGGTGGTAGTGGTGATAGTGGTGATAGTGGTGATAGTGGTTGGTGGTAGTGGTGATATGTGTTGGTGGTAGTGGTGATAGGTGTTGGTGGTAGTGGTGATTGGTGTGATGATAGTGGTGATAGTGTTGGTGGAGTGGTGATAGTGTGTTGTGGAGTGATAGGTTAGTGGTAGTGGTGATAGTGTGTTGATGATAGAGTGATAGTGTTGGTGGAGTGGTGATAGTGTGTTGATGGAGTGGTGATAGTGTGTTGGTGGTAGTGGTGATAGTGTGTTGGTGGTAGTGGTGATAGTGTGTTGATGATAGTGGTGATAGTGTGTTGATGATAGTGGTGATAGTGTTGGTGGAAGTGGTGATAGTGTGTTGGTGGTAGTGGTGATAGTGGTGATAGTGTGTTGGTGGTAGTGGTGATAGTGTGTTGATGATAGTGGTGATAGTGTTGGTGGTAGTGGTGATAGTGTGTTGTTGGTAGTGGTGATAGTGGTGATAGTGTGTTGGTGGTAGTGGTGATAGTGTGTTGGTGGTAGTGGTGATAGTGGTGATAGTGGTGATAGTGTGTTGGTGGTAGTGGTGATAGTGTGTTGATGATAGTGGTGATAGTGTTGGTGGTAGTGGTGATAGTGTGTTGATGGTAGTGGTGATAGTAAGTGTTGTTGTGTTGTGATGATTTAGGTGGAGATTGTGAAAATGATGATGATAGTGTGTTGGTGCAGGTGTGTGAGGGGGAGGTATTCAGTGGTAACCGCAAATTTTGCGTTAATATCTGTGGTCGGTGCACCTGCTGTGAGGGACGGTGCGGTGCACCTGCTGTGAGGGACGGTGCGGTGCACCTGCTGTGAGGGACAGTGCAGTGCACCTGCTGTGAGGGACATTGCAGTGCACCTGCTGTGAGGGACATTGCAGTGCACCTGCTGTGAGGGACAGTGCAGTGCACCTGCTGTGAGGGACAGTGCAGTGCACCTACTGTGAGGGACATTGCAGTGCACCTGCTGTGAGGGACAGTGCAGTGCACCTGCTGTGAGGGACAGTGCGGTGCACCTGCTGTGAGGGACAGTGCAGTGCACCTGCTGTGAGGGACAGTGCAGTGCACCTGCTGTGAGAGACAGTGCAGTGCACCTGCTGTGAGGGACGGTGCAGTGCACCTGCTGTGAGGGACAGTGCAGTGCACCTGCTGTGAGGGACAGTGCGGTGCACCTGCTGTGAGAGACAGTGCAGTGCACCTGCTGTGAGGGACAGTGCAGTGCACCTGCTGTGAGGGACAGTGCAGTGCACCTGCTGTGAGGGACAGTGCAGTGCACCTGCTGTGAGGGACAGTGCAGTGCACCTGCTGTGAGGGACAGTGCAGTGCACCTGCTGTGAGGGACAGTCCAGTGCACCTGCTGTGAGGGACAGTGCAGTGCACCTGCTGTGAGGGACAGTGCAGTGCACCTGCTGTGAGGGACAGTGCGGTGCACCTGCTGTGAGGGACAGTGCAGTGCACCTGCTGTGAGGGACAGTGCAGTGCACCTGCTGTGAGGGACAGTGCAGTGCACCTGCTGTGAGGGACGGTGCAGTGCACCTGCTGTGAGGGACAGTGCAGTGCACCTGCTGTGAGGGACAGTGCAGTGCACCTGCTGTGAGGGACATTGCAGTGCACCTGCTGTGAGGGACAGTGCGGTGCACCTGCTGTGAGGGACAGTGCAGTGCACCTGCTGTGAGGGACAGTGCAGTGCACCTGCTGTGAGGGACAGTGCAGTGCACCTGCTGTGAGGACAGTGCAGTGCACCTGCTGTGAGGACAGTGCAGTGCACCTGCTGTGAGGGACAGTGCAGTGCACCTGCTGTGAGGGACAGTGCAGTGCACCTGCTGTGAGGGACAGTGCGGTGCACCTGCTGTGAGGGACAGTGCAGTGCACCTGCTGTGAGGGACAGTGCAGTGCACCTGCTGTGAGGGACGGTGCAGTGCACCTGCTGTGAGGGACAGTGCAGTGCACCTGCTGTGAGGGACGGTGCAGTGCACCTGCTGTGAGGGACAGTGCGGTGCACCTGCTGTGAGGGACAGTGCAGTGCACCTGCTGTGAGGGACAGTGCACTGCACCTGCTGTGAGGGACAGTGCAGTGCACCTGCTGTGAGGGACAGTGCGGTGCACCTGCTGTGAAGGACGGTGCGGTGCACCTGCTGTGAGGGACAGTGCAGTGCACCTGCTGTGAGGGACAGTGCGGTGCACCTGCTGTGAGGGACAGTGCAGTGCACCTGCTGTGAGGGACGGTGCAGTGCACCTGCTGTGAGGGACATTGCAGTGCACATGCTGTGAGGGACAGTGGGGTGCACCTGCTGTGAGGGACAGTGCAGTGCACCTGCTGTGAGGGACGGTGCAGTGCACCTGCTTTGAGGGACAGTGCGGTGCACCTGCTGTGAGGGACAGTGCAGTGCACCTGCTGTGAGGGACAGTGCGGTGCACCTGCTGTGAGGGACGGTGCAGTGCACCTGCTGTGAGGGACAGTGCGGTGCACCTGCTGTGAGGGACAGTGCAGTGCACCTGCTGTGAGGGACGGTGCAGTGCACCTGCTGTGAGGGACATTGCAGTGCACCTGCTGTGAGGGACAGTGGGGTGCACCTGCTGTGAGGGACAGTGCAGTGCACCTGCTGTGAGGGACGGTGCAGTGCACCTGCTGTGAGGGACAGTGCGGTGCACCTGCTGTGAGAGACAGTGCAGTGCACCTGCTGTGAGGGACAGTGCGGTGCACCTGCTGTGAGGGACGGTGCGGTGCACCTGCTGTGAGGGACGGTGCGGTGCACCTGCTGTGAGGGACAGTGCAGTGCACCTGCTGTGAGGGACAGTGCGGTGCACCTGCTATGAGGGACAGTGCAGTGCACCTGCTGTGAGAGACGGTGCAGTGCACCTGCTGTGAGGGACAGTGCGGTGCACCTGCTGTGAGGGACGGTGCAGTGCACCTGCTGTCTAGCAATTGGCTTCTCGAATTCAATCCCTCCAAATGCAAAGTCATGAGGATCGGAGAAGGACAAAGAAGACCGCTGACAGAGTACAAGCTAGGCGGACAAAGGCTACAAACCTCGGCAAAGGAGAAAGACCTTGCAGTGAGTATAACGCCAAGCACGTCTCCGGAGGCACACATCAACCAGATAACTGCGGCAGCATATGGGCGACTGGCAAACCTAAGATTAGCGTTCCGTTACCTTAACAAGGAATCGTTCAAGACACTGTACACCGTGTATGTCAGGCCCATACTAGAATATGCAGCACCAGTCTGGAACCCACACCTGGTCAAGCACGTAAAGAAACTAGAGAAAGTGCAAAGGTTTGCGACAAGGTTAGTTCCACAACTCAGGGGTCTGTCTTATGAAGAAAGGTTGAGGGAAATAGGACTAACAACACTGGAGGAAAGAAGGGTCAGAGGAGACATGATAACGACATACAAAATACTGCGGGGAATTGACAAGGTAGACAGTGTCAGGATGTTCCAGAGAGGGAACACAGAAACAACGGGACACAACTGGAAGCTGAAGACTCAGATGAGTCAAAGGGATGTTAGGAAGCATTTCTTCAGCCACAGAGTAGTCAGGAAGTGGAATAGTCTAGAGAAAGATATAGTGGAGGCAGGAACCATACATAGTTTTAAGACAAGGTATGATAAAGCTCATGGAGCGGGGAGAGCAGAGACCCAGTAGCGGACAGCGAAGAGGCGGGGCCAGGAGCTGAGTCTCGACCCCTGCAACCACAATTAGGTGAGTACAATTAGGTGAGTACATAAGTGAATATTTTTTCAGAGTTGTCAAAAAGTGTAACAATTTAGAGAGTGAAGTAGTGGACGCAGTATCCATCCGTAGCTTTAAGAAGAAGTACAGTAATGGTCTTGGAGCAGGGAGAGAGTGGACCTAGTAGCATTCTGCGAAGAAGCGGGGTCAGGAGCTGTGGCTCGATATATAGGTGAGTACACAGTCACATACACTATCGACAAGTATCTTTGACAAATAGTTACAAACACAAGAGACCAAATAATTAGTAATGAGATTATCATCTCAAAGAAATTAAGTTATTTAATATTTAACCTTCCTATGTTTTATAATACTAATGATTAATAAGCAGTCCCTTATGTCTTGAACTTAGTTATTAAATTTGAGAAATAAAAAATATAGATAAAGTATCGGTATCAGCCAAAATTTTGGTATCGCTCCAGCCACAGTCAGTAGCCTCGTCTTTAATAAAGTTGTTGACCACTTACTCTCGGTGATGATGAGGGCGTCCACCTTAATACAGTGTCGACACCACTCAAAATTATCAATAAAAAATCTCGTTGCTGTGCGGCGCTCTCTTCATGATCCACCAAATCACCAGCTGAGGACTGCGAAAAAACATCACCAACTGAGGACTGCGACAAAACATCACCAGCTGAGGACTGCGACAAAACATCACCAGCTGAGGACTGCGACAAAACATCACCAGCTGAGGACTGCGACAAAACATCACCAGCTGAGGACTGCGACAAAACATCACCAGCTGAGGACTGCGACAAAACATCACCAGCTGAGGACTGCGAAAAAACATCACCAACTGAGGACTGCGACAAAACATCACCAGCTGAGGACTGCGACAAAACATCACCAGCTGAGGACTGCGACAAAACATCACCAGCTGAGGACTGCGACAAAACATCACCAGCTGAGGACTGCGACAAAACATCACCAGCTGAGGACTGCGACAAAACATCACCAGCTGAGGACTGCGACAAAACATCACCAGCTGAGGACTGCGACAAAACATCACCAGCTGAGGACTGCGACAAAACATCACCAGCTGAGGACTGCGACAAAACATCACCAGCTGAGGACTGCGACAAAACATCACCAGCTGAGGACTGCGACAAAACATCACCAGCTGAGGACTGCGACAAAACATCACCAGCTGAGGACTGCGACAAAACATCACTTGCTGAGGACTGCGACAAAACATCACCAGCTGAGGACTGCGACAGAACATCACCAGCTGAGGACTGCGACAAAACATCACCAGCTGAGGACTGCGACAAAACATCACCAGCTGAGGACTGCGAAAAAACATCACCAGCTGAGGACTGCGAAAAAACATCACCAGCTGAGGACTGCGACAAAACATCACCAGCAGAGGACTGCGACAAAACATCACCAGCTGAGGACTGCGAAAAAACTTCACCAGCTGAGGACTGCGAAAAAACATCACCAGCTGAGGACTGCGACAAAACATCACCAGCTGAGGACTGCGACAAAACATCACCAGCTGAGGACTGCGACAAAACATCACCAGCTGAGGACTGCGACAAAACATCACCAGCTGAGGACTGCGACAAAACATCACCAGCTGAGGACTGCGACAAAACATCACCAGCTGAGGACTGCGACAGAACATCACCAGCTGAGGACTGCGACAAAACATCACCAGCTGAGGACTGCGACAAAACATCACCAGCTGAGGACTGCGACAAAACATCACCAGCTGAGGACTGCGACAAAACATCACTTGCTGAGGACTGCGACAAAACATCACCAGCTGAGGACTGCGACAGAACATCACCAGCTGAGGACTGCGACAAAACATCACCAGCTGAGGACTGCGACAAAACATCACCAGCTGAGGATTGCAAAAAAACATCACCAGCTGAGGACTGCGAAAAAACATCACCAGCTGAGGACTGCGACAAAACATCACCAGCAGAGGACTGCGACAAAACATCACCAGCTGAGGACTGCGAAAAAACTTCACCAGCTGAGGACTGCGAAAAAACATCACCAGCTGAGGACTGCGACAAAACATCACCAGCTGAGGACTGCGACAAAACATCACCAGCTGAGGACTGCGACAAAACATCACCAGCTGAGGACTGCGACAAAACATCACCAGCTGAGGACTGCGACAAAACATCACCAGCTGAGGACTGCGACAAAACATCACCAGCTGAGGACTGCGACAGAACATCACCAGCTGAGGACTGCGACAAAACATCACCAGCTGAGGACTGCGACAAAACATCACCAGCTGAGGACTGCGAAAAAACATCACCAGCTGAGGACTGCGACAAAACATCACCAGCTGAGGACTGCGACAAAACATCACCAGCTGAGGACTGGGACGAAACAGTACGGTAAATAAAGGAAGTTGATTGCTAAGGTATTAAATAACACTTAACCCAGCAAGTAAAGAACTCTCCTCGTAGTGTTCTCCACAATAACAAGAACACAAAAATTTTTAGCTGGAAGTTAAATGAATTCTGGAAACGTTAGAAAGTAAAAGAATCCCCTCAGTAAATGGCGTTCTATACTGTCCCTGCATAAAAACTCTACCACAGTCACATGGATCAAACACTGAGTCTATCCTTTTTCCTTTTCGAAACACCATTACATAGTTCTTCAGCTCGAGGTGCTCTAAAAACCAAACCAAAAGAGTGACTGACCGCCCATTATCAAAAAGAACTCAACATGCCTGCGTCAGCTGAGTCAATCTGAAAAGTAATTTGCGTCATTGCAATGGATAATATTTGGAGACTTAAACATTTATATAGCCAGTGTATATCTCAATAACCTGCTGTTGGAGTTTATGGTCAGTTTTGAAAAGAAATATTATAAAGATATCTGAACTACTTAATGCTCCAAATAATGGTATAACATTAATTTCCGAAAGTTAAATAATTTGATTCTTTGGGAAGCTCCTTTATCTTTTTTATCTCGCAAATACTACAGGAAAACAGATTTTGTTATGATACTGTAATTATTATTATTATTATAATAAAGGGGAAGCGCTAAACCCATAGGATTATGCAGCGACTTGTGGGGGGGATATGTGGAAGGTATTCAGGCTTAATTCAGGGAACTGGAGCACAGATCCAATTCCCTAGATCAAGAGCCCCTCACCAACGTCAGGAACCTCCCTTGAGAGGCATGATACTGTAAGATTACAGCACATGATCGTGAGTTAGTTGCATCTGTACATAAACAAGCGACTTAGTGTAGTCTAAATGTTTATAAACAGCTGAAATTTCAGCACTATTTCAGAGAAAGTTTTTTTAATATAAAAAAAACCCAGAAATATGTGATACGTTTAGTACAAATTTACATTAGAAGTTGTTTCCTACCAGAATTTTTTTCACAAGTTTCTTGGTCTCAGGAAATTGACACTAGACTAAAGTCTTCGCCTGATCAAGAGAAGGAGACAAGTTATTAGAAACGATGAAACTAAGGTATTTCATTTAGGTATGTCCAAGAAAACACTTCCTTGGTGTTGCAGGTAATCAATGAGATGACAGGTTTTGTGAAACTAAAGAGTGGGAATTAATGTGCCTCTTCCAAGTGGGAGTCAACTGGTGAAAATGATCAAAACAGAAAGAAAAGTTAAAAGATTTTTTTAAGCACGATTTGCATTATACTCAGTGTGGCACAAGCAGTAATAAATCAAAATGCCATAGTGCAGCTCTGCCTGAACTCTGCAATGAACTTGATGATAGGCTTGAACTTTGTACAGATCTGAAAAGATGAGTGGCAAATTTTGGAAGTCATCGTGAATAACTGGCAATGGTTCAAAATACCATTTATTGTGTGTATTACGAACACATGTGTAGTGTAGTGGCCTGCACACCTGGCTGTAGTATGATAACCACGTAGGAACGAACAAAAAGAAAGCAGAGAGAGAGAGAGAGAGAGAGAGAGAGAGAGAGAGAGAGAGAGAGAGAGAGAGAGAGAGAGAGAGAGAGAGAGAGAGAGAGAGTGTGTGTGTAAATACTTACATTTCCTTCTCCAAATAGTAATCAGGTATGTACAATATACACAGGATATGTACAATAAGGTGAGAACTGTTGCAACCAAACAGGTGAGTCTGCCAGTGTTGATTCCCGAGTGTCCCACATTGCTTCACAACTTTGGCGGGTTTCGTTGTGATTGGCTGGTGGAACCAGGGTACTTAGCACCTGGTTGACTGGTCGGGAGGGCATGCCACTATGGCAGTGGGGCATTTGCTAAATAAAATGCAACATACTTTTAACATGCGAATGTGTGTAAGTGTAGTACTTACCTAATTGTGGTTGCAGGGGTCGAGTGTGTGTGTGTAGTAGTAGGAAGAGTAGTAGTAGTAATAGTAGTAGTAGTACTAGTAGCAGTAGTAGCATTAACAGCAGCACCAACAACAGTAGCAATAGTAGTTCTGGTACAATTAGCAGCACCAACAGCACCAGTAGAAACAGTAGTAGTAGTAGCAATGGTAATAATAGTAGCAGTAGTGGTAATAATAGTAGTAGCATTAGTAGAATAATAGTATCAGTAGTAGCATTACCGGCACCAACAGTAGCACAAGCAATAGTAATAGGAATAGTAGTAGTACCACCAGCATCAGCAGCAGCACTAGCAGCATCAACAGTACTAGTAGTAGCAATAGTACCAGCAGCAGCAGCAGCAGTAGCAGCAGCACCAGGAGCAACAGCAGTAGCATTAGCAGCAGCAATAGAAACAACAGCAGCAGTAGCAGCAGTAGTAGCAGAAGCAGTAGTATTAGCAGCAGCAGCAGTAGCAGTAGCAGTAGCAACAGCAGGACTAGTAGTAAAATAGTATTTTTAAAGTTAAAGTGTGAAGAACTTTTACCTCTCAGAAATTACTCTGGCAATTCTACGAAGATTTTCTTTCGCCTCGACCACTTGGAAACTTCAGTTGTTATAACAACTTGTGTCCTCCTGGGCTCAGTATTGGCGAGCTGGGAGAGCACTTTATACCAGTGCTTGTTCAGAAAATCCAAACGATTTTAAAACTTATCTATTTTTTTTATCACCAGTAGTACGTTTGTTCCCAGGCCCAGCATCGTAACGCGGTCACCAGTAGTACGTTTGTTCCCAGGCCCAGCATCGTACCGTGGTCACCAGTAGTACGTTTGTTCCCAGGCCCAGCATCGTAACGCGGTCACCAGTAGTACGTTTGTTCCCAGTCCCAGCATCGTACCGTGGTCACCAGTAGTACGTTTGTTCCCAGGCCCAGCATCGTAACGCGGTCACCAGTAGTACGTTTGTTCCCAGGCCCAGCATCGTACCGTGGTCACCAGTAGTACGTTTGTTCCCAGGCCCAGCATCGTACCGTGGTCACCAGTAGTACGTTTGTTCCCAGGCCCAGCATCGTACCGCGGTCACCAGTAGTACGTTTGTTCCCAGGCCCAGCATCGTACCGTGGTCACCAGTAGTACGTTTGTTCCCAGGCCCAGCATCGTAACGCGGTCACCAGTAGTACGTTTGTTCCCAGTCCCAGCATCGTACCGTGGTCACCAGTAGTACGTTTGTTCCCAGGCCCAGCATCGTACCGCGGTCACCAATAGTACGTTTGTTCCCAGGCCCAGCATCGTACCGCGGTCACCAGTAGTACGTTTGTTCCCAGGCCCAGCATCGTACCGCGGTCACCAGTAGTACGTTTGTTCCCAGTCCCAGCATCGTACCGTGGTCACCAGTAGTACGTTTGTTCCCAGGCCCAGCATCGTACCGTGGTCACCAGTAGTACGTTTGTTCCCAGTCCCAGCATCGTACCGTGGTCACCAGTAGTACGTTTGTTCCCAGGCCCAGCATCGTACCGCGGTCACCAGTAGTACGTTTGTTCCCAGGCCCAGCATCGTACCGTGGTCACCAGTAGTACGTTTGTTCCCAGGCCCAGCATCGTAACGCGGTCACCAGTAGTACGTTTGTTCCCAGTCCCAGCATCGTACCGTGGTCACCAGTAGTACGTTTGTTCCCAGTCCCAGCATCGTACCGTGGTCACCAGTAGTACGTTTGTTCCCAGGCCCAGCATCGTACCGCGGTCACCAGTAGTACGTTTGTTCCCAGGCCCAGCATCGTACTGCGGTCACCAGTAGTACGTTTGTTCCCAGTCCCAGCATCGTACTACGGTCACCAGTAGTACGTTTGTTCCCAGGCCCAGCATCGTACTGCGGTCACCAGTAGTACGTTTGTTCCCAGGCCCAGCATCGTAACGCGGAATCCACCTGGAGGTTGTTCGTGGGGAAAATGCACCTACGGCCAAGTCCATGATCAGGCCTCCCAGTGGATCAATCTAGTATCAACTAGGCTGTTACTACTGTGAGCAAGGATACCTCTGACTGTCCCTTCTACCTTGTCATTCGCTTATACTCGAAACAGTAACGGCCCTAGAACTGATACTTGTGGAACCCCACTAGTCACGTGCACCCTTTTCGATTCCTCTTAATGGACTTTCATTCATTTCCTTCCTGTTAGGTATCCATTGTGTGCTTCACTAACTTTTGTATTAGTCTCTTGTGTAGTACTATGTCAGAAGACTGCTGACAGTCCAAGAAAATTCAATGTTCCCATCCCTGTCTCTCTCCTGTCTTACTTCTGTTAACTTGTCGTAGAACTCCAGAAGAATTTTAACAGTATTTTCCATCCCTGAAGCCGGTGCTGGTTGGCATGTGTGAATCCACTCCTTTCTAGGTGCTCCACCAATCTTCATAATCTTCTCCATAACTTTACACACTATACATGTTAGTGACAATTGTCTGTAGTTTAATACTGACTGTCTCTTTCTTTTTAAAAAAAATTTGGTACTATATTTGCTGTCTTCCACACCTTTGGCAGTTGCCCTGTTTCGATATACCTGAAGAATGTTGTTAGCGGCACACACACTGCATCTGCTCCCTCAAGACCCTCGGAAAGATAATATTTTGTCCCATATTATCTAGCTCACATAGCAGTTTCTTCATCTCCTCCCCGGTTGTGTGTATTATGTCTAACACTTGCTGGTGTGCTCTACCACCTCGGTTTGCTGGAAGCCTTTTTGTCTCTTCTGAGAATACATTCCTCCTGATGCAGATATCTAACAGTTTTGGGTGGGATTTGGCTTTCAGTGCTATGTCATTCTCAAATTGCATTGAGTCTCCCTCATTACCCATGCATATTCGTTTCTAGCTCTTCTGCTCAACTCCTTGATTTTCTGAGTTCTTTTCCTTCTTTATTTTTTTTTATGCTCTAGCACAATTGGCTTCTGCTTCTCTACAACTCTGGATAAACCATGGGTTCACTCTGATCATTCCATTGTTCCTATTGCTCCTGGGAACGAACATGACCTCCTCTTCCCTGCACTTTTTGGTAACCTGCTACATCATCTACTTCAATGTCTTTCCTTCTACTTATCTTTCCCACTGCACATCATGCAGGAATTGCCTCATTCCAATGAATTCTCCAGTTTTGGAGCCTGGCTCCTTCCCTCCTTCCCATGCTGCTTGTCTCCTTTCATAAAAATTGGGACTACGTTTGTTGTCATCCACATCTCAGCCAGTTGCATTGTTTCACAATAGATTTATTGAAGATTCTTGTTAGTGGCACTCATAATGCATCTGCTCCCTCTCTCAGGACCCACCTCCTCGGTTGTGCACAGTGTTTCGAACACTTGCTGGTGCACCCCACTCCTTCGGTTTCCTGGAAGCTTCTTTATCTCCACTGTGAATACCTCCCTGAATCTTGAGATGAGCTCCTCACATACTTCCTGGTCACTCCTTGTGAGCTCCCCTCCTTCCTTCCTCAGCTTGATCACTTGGTCCTTGACTGTTATTTTCCTCCTGATGTGGGTGTATAACAACTTTGTCTCAGATTTAGCTTTTGAGGCTGCTGGGCCTCTCCTTATCCATGCATATACCTTTCTGGTTCTTCAACTCAACTCCAGGTTGTCCCGAGTCCATTGCCTTCTATATTTTTTCCATGCTCTAGCACACTTTGCTTTGGCCTCTCCACACCTTTGGGTAAACCATGGGCTCAATCTGATCTTCCCATTGTTTCTGTTACCACTTGGCATGAACTTTTCTTCTGTCTCCCTGCACTTTGTGGTCACGTGTTCCATCATTTTGCTTACTGTCTTCCCCTATAGCTCTCTTACCCACTGTACCTCATTCAGGAATTGCCTCATACGTTTGTAGTTCAATTTTTTGAAGTTTAGTTTTTCCCGTCCTCATGCTTCTTCATTCTTCATAGTTAACTCTACTATGTATTCAGTACTCAGGGCCGTGTGATCGCTGACGCCGAGGGGAGTTTTGTTAGTGATTTTCCCTATATCTGAACTGTTCAAGGTGAATTCGAGGTCCAGCCTTGCTGGTTTATCATCTGTCTCTCAGGCTGTGTCTCTAACATGTTGGTACATGAAGCTTTCCAGAACTACCTCCAGCATCTTGGCTTTCCATATCTCCAGTCCACCATGTGTCTCCAGGTTTTCGCAGTCTATCTTGTGGTAGAAATCACCCAATGATGAGTAAATTTCCTCTACATATGTGGGCCCTTCTGGCCACTTTGGCTATTGTGCCCACCATTGATCTGTTGCTCTCATCGTATTCTGGTCATGGTCTCCTGGTGTTTGGTGGCGGGTTGTACATGACTACTATCAGCACTTTTGGATCCCCAGTTAGAAGAGTTCCTACTATGTAGTCATCCGCTTCAACTCTGACTAGTCCTCCCATCTCCTCAAAACTTCACTGCAACTCCTCCTTTCCCTCTGCTCCCCCTGCCTTTCCTCAAGATCTGATATTCAGACAGGAAGACTGCATCTGTTATGACCCCCATGATCTCTGTGAGTGCTGTTATGTCTGGGGATACATCGGTGATTGTTTTCTGCCACTCATCACCATTCCTTTAGTTTCCTTTCCAGAATTGTATTCAGGGGCGTGGAGGGGATGGTACTGGCAGAGGGTGTGGTAGACAGGGTTTGATATTATGGTAAACTGGTGTTGTAGTGGTGTTAGTACTGGGGTGGTCAGGGACTGTTGATGAGGAATGTGGTTTGTTTCTGGTATTGTGTTTGGTAGGTGTGGGTTGGTAGGGGTTTTGGGGATGCTGTGAGTGGTTCCGTGGGAAGTTGTTTTTGGTGTTTCCCCTGAAGCTGCACTTCCTTGTCTGTCGGTGTCTACTCTGTCTCCCCTTCATGCCTCTGGCGCCTTTTTACTCTGTTTCTCAGTTGTTCCTGTTCATTTTGTGTCCTATCGTGGTTGAGGAACACTAGCTCGTATTTTGGGGAATCTTTTAACCTTGATTTCCTTTGCAGGATCTTGTTTCATATCATTTCTGTCTTGATTGTTAATTTCATTGGGCGGTTCTTTCCCTTTGAGTACCTCCCAAGTCTCTGAAAATTTATCAGTTGGGTCATGTCCTCTCCTGTTAATGCGATAATCTTTCAATCTCTTTTACCTCCCACTGTTTTCTTTCATCAAAGATGTTCCCTTCTTCCTCATTGAGCCCATGAATGATAAGCAACTTCTTCCTTTCCTCTTCCTATTTCGTTTCTCCTCCATATCTCTGGGTCCAGTTTAAGTATCTCCTTAGTTGTTTCTCTTATTGTCTCCCAGTCATCTCAGTGGCCTGATATAATTTCCTCAAGGGACTTCTTTGCTTCTGCCCCTCCTTCAGTTCCCTCTGAGTCCGCTAATGTTCCTGCACCCAGCATCTTGCTCCTATCAGTCCTCCCCCAGGTTCTGCACCTTGGCTTCAGCAGCAATAACTAATAACTCCCACGTCTTGACCTCTGTAGATATCTTCTCATCCACTGACTTGAAAAACTCGCTAAGTTTTTTCCCAATCTCGCTCCATTGAGCTCTTGATCCTTTCTTCCAACGCCTCCTTATTATCCCAGCCATGTTCAGGGGCCTTGAAATCAATAGATCAGTAACTAAGGGTGACGTTAATTTTCTTGTCTAGTGCATAGATAAAGGTGCCCGCCTTATCTCGCCGGTGTCTGGTGACCCAGTTACATCAACCAAGTGAAAAAAAACCAGGATAAACAGTCACTCACATGATAGACAGAAGGTCTATAAAAGAAATGGTGAGGAATAAGAAAAATTACGTTAAAATACATAATTCAAATCAGGTCCAGTTAAATTAATAAAAACCTAACACATAATAAAAAAACAGAAAGTAAAGTGTAATTCCACACTTGGTGAGACCAGAAAATATAGTGATGCTAACTCGCCAGGAGGGTCCCATGTTAACTCGCCAGGAGGGTCCCATGTTAACTCGCCAGGAGGGTCCCATGTTAACTCGCCAGGAGGGTCCAATGTTAACTCGCCCGGAGGGTCCCATGTTAACTCGCCAGAAGGGTCCCATGTTAACTCGCCAGGAGGGACCCATGTTAACTCGCCAGGAGGGTCCCACTTTAACTCGCCAGGAGGGTCCCATGTTAACTCCGGCAGGGTTCATGAGACTCTCCTGGAGTTAACATGGGACCCTCCTGGCGAGTTAAAGTGGGACCTCCTGGCGAGTCTAACATGGGTCCCTCCTGGCGAGTTAACATGGGACCCTTCTGGCGAGTTAACATGGGACCCTCCGGGCGAGTTAACATGGGACCCTCCTGGCGAGTTAACATGGGACCCTCCTGGCGAGTTAACATGGGACCCTCCTGGCGAGTTAACATGGGACCCTCCTGGCGAGTTAGCATCACTATATTTTCTGGTCTCACCAAGTGTGGAATTACACTTTACTTTCTGTTTTTATTATGTGTTAGGTTTTATTAATTTAACTGGACCTGATTTGAATTATGTATTTTAACGTAATTTTTCTTATTCCTCACCATTTCTTTTATAGACCTTCTGTCTATCATGTGAGTGACTGTTTATCCTGGTTTTTTTTCACTTGGTTGATGTAACTGGGTCACCAGACACCGGCAGATAGGCGGCACCTTTATCTATGCACTAGACAAGAAAATTAACGTCACCCTTAGTTACTGATCTATTGATTTCAAGGCCCTGAACATGGCTGGATAATAAGGAGGCGTTGGAAGAAAGGATCAAGAGCTCAATGGAGCGAGATTGGGAAAAACTTAAGAGTTTTTCAAGTCAGTGGATGAGAAGATATCTACAGAGGTCAAGACGTGGAGTTATTAGTTATTGCTGCTGAAGCCAAGGTGCAGAACCTGGGGAGGACTG